>CAUYQU010006841.1:0-82929 GCA_963574635.1 Cheracebus regulus
GGGAGACTTTAACATTACACTGTCAATATTACATAGATCAACGAGATAGAAAATCAACAAGGATATCCAGGACTTGAACTCAGACCTGGAACAAGTAAACTTAACAAATATTTACAGAACTCTCCTCCCCAAATCCACAAAACATACATTTTTCTCAGCATCACATTACAACTATTTTAAAAGTGACTACATAACTGGAAGTAAATCACTCCTCAGCAATTGCATAGCATTTCACAGGTTTAAATAAAATATTGGTTGTCTGCCTATTTGTTATTTTCATCCCCTATTCCTTCCTGTCTCCATTGTTAAGCACAATTATTGGCATAAAAGTGGTTTTTAATACCCATTTTTAGACTGCATTCTAGCCTGGGCAATAAAACAAGAATCCCATTCTCTCTCCTTCTTTCTCTTCCTCTTTCTTTCTCTCTTACATTTTTTTTTCTTCCTTTTGCTCTTTCTTCCCCCTTTCTTTTTCTTTCTTTAAAAAAAAAATTAAAAAAAAAAAGATGTATTATAGAATGAGCCAAGACTAGGGAATAGAAGAGAGGAAAAGATGAATTCACAAGATGTTTTTATGAAAAAAAACAGTAAGACTATAACCAATATTCTGTCATGCAGAAGAATGAATACAAAATAAAAGGCTCTGTTCATATAAGAATTTTTAAGTCAAGGTATACATTCGTGAGACATCTAGAGAAAAAATAAATATATAATAATGTGTCTAATCATCAGAGAAAGGGTGGAAAATGTAAACAGATCACTGGAATTCAGAGCCTCGAAAGCCAGAGAAGAATATGCTGGCCAGAGAAGAAAGGAAAAGGTCTCAAGTCCAAGCACGGGGAACATTATAGACCTACAATTCTACTGTATAGTCATTTTAAGGAATGATCAGAAGACTCAAAGTTCTGAACTAGAAGAATTTTCAGAGATCATGTGTGTATATGTGTGTGTGTGTGTGTGTGTGTGTGTGTGTGTGTGTGTGTTTAAAAAAAACAAAACCACCATGTTATAGAGCAGTTTCAGATTCACAGCAAAGCTGAACAGAAAGTACACAGATTTCCCACATACGCTTTGCCCCCACACATGCATAGCCTCACCTTTTATCAACATCCCCCACTAGAGTGGTACAAACCTTACAACTGATGAACCCACCTTCTCATGTGTCTGCTTTACAGACTTGGAAAGTACAAGCCAACGTACTAAAACCCCTCCTACTCCCGTTCCCCTGCAAGGTTCCACAGCTAGATACCATCAAATCTAGGACTAAAGTGCCTGGGTCCTGATCCTATATCCTTCCCAGATAAACCACAATGCATTCAATGAAGCATAAGTGGGCAGGTACACATTTCTTAACATTCATTCTACAGGATACCTAATTTCTACTTGGCCTGGAAAAATAACTACTGTCAAGCACCAAAACAACTCAACTTTCCTTAGGACGCTTTCCTTTGAGGCAATCTTCAGTATTATCAGCACCAATGCCTATTTTCTGGCCTTTACATGCTATTCCCAAAACTTCTCTATATTAATTAGTAATTTAATGCAACAGCCAGTCAAATATGGCATTCATTTGCAGACTGAAATTATGATTTTTTTTCTTCCTGGAAACAGATCTATAGAAATGTCTTCACTAATAAAAATCCACATTAAATATTTGCTTAGCTCAAGAGATTTCCCACAGTATTTTTTAATGATTATCTAAAGGTTAATAATACAATGTTGACTGATTAATCATTTCCAACCGTGCAAGGGTATATCCTGATGATGGCCACAGTTCGCTTTCGTTGACAAGAATAAGCCAGTGTACTTCCCCAGGGATATTTTAAAATTTGATGAAGGTAAGCTTCTCAAGGGCAGGGCTCCCAAGTTCTATTGCTCTTGTAGCTTTCACAACGACATGGACAGTGATGAGTTCATGGCATTCAACATCCACATGCTAAAAGAATGACTTTGAGATTATAATAATGATTGCCTCCTAAGAAGTCAAAAGTTGAAAGAGAAAAACTTTGTTTATAAAGACACAAAAGTAAAATACATTTCTTGTTTATTCTTTGAAAAATTATTATTTGAGATGGAGTTTCGCTCTTGTCACCCAGGCTGGAGTGCAATGGGGCGATCTCGGCTCATGCCAACCTCACCTCCGGGGTTCAAGTGATTCCTCTGCCTCAGTCTCCCCAGTAGCTGGGATTACAGGCACTTGCCACCACACCCAACTAATTTGTTTGTATTTTTAGTAGAGACAGAATTTCACCACATTGGCCAGGCTGGTCTCAAACTCCTTAACTCAGGTGATCTGCCCGCCTCAGCCTCCCAAAGTGCTGCGATTACAGGTGTGAGCCACCGCGCCAGACTCTTTGGAAAATTATTATTAGAAGCACTTAAATTTCTTGCTACTTACTGAAGAAAAAATAATCTCACTCAAAATATCACAACATACAGATCTTGAGCTCCTTCACCAAATACAATAGGAATTGGTACCACCGACCTTCCTCCCTGAGTCCAAAATACAAACTTAATCCATAATCTCAAGGAAACATGAATATGTGTTTTTCTACCAGAAAATTAACTGAATTACTCTTTCTGGTTAGATAATCTCACATCTTCAGCTAATGGGATTAGGGGTCTATCTTCTCCAGTCTCTAACATCAAAGAGAAGATACCCTCATGTCAATTTCCAAAATCATCAGCAACACTGATTATATCCTTCCACCAGCCACTGGAATTATTTGAATAAAATACGTACCTTTTCAAATACAGTGTACTTTTCAGACACATGCACTTACTTCACTATGTCACCCCAATTTTTCCAATATGCCTTCACATTCACTTTAACACATTTCTTCACTTAATCAAATAAAAAAGCTAACTTATCTCCATATTTGCTTAGAGTAACTTTGCTTATCAATATAAAATATATGATATATATGAAGATAATAAGCTAAAGGAAAAAATGACAGAAGATTTATCAAAAGACAGAAGATTTATCAAAAAATAATAGATCATTATGAAAGATTCTCTGAATCTGAACCTGGGTCTACTCCACAGCTTATTGCATGGTTCTGACCCTGCAGTATTCATTCATAAGAGCTATCTGGGGACCTTGTAAAAATGCAGACTCCTGGGTTTTCTCCCCATAATACAAATACTTAAAGCTATTGTGGGGCTCAGGAATCTGCATTTTTAACAAGCATGTTAGCTGAGCCAGGGCCAGAGCCCAGCCATGCTCATGGTAAGCTAGTGGAAAAGAAGGTAATGTAACGTACTAGACCAAACCAGCATAGAGAGAGCCTGAATTTCAATTCCAGTACTGCCTCTAACCAGGCATGTGACCACAGGTTTAACTTCCCTAGGTCTCAGTTTTCTCAACCGCAACAGAAGTGGGCTGGACTGGGGGCTGGACTGATAGCAAGCATGCCTTTCTGCTAGGAAATTCCATGATACAAAAAAAACAACAACAACAACAACAAAAAGAGGTAGCTTTGTAAGTGTGGACACTATTATTTTCTAAGAAAAGAGTATCTGAAATATTCATAAGGGATAATGTTTATTCAAGGATCTTGACACCACAGATAAGGCATCTCTAACTATACTTTCAGCAGGCCAGATACCTAGTTCAATGTCAAATTTTAGACATTTGAATGAAATCTCTCTCTCTTTTTCACACACACACACACACACACACACACACACACACACACACACTCCTTTCTGAAGCTGTGGGGCAGTCCATTAGATGGACAGTTGAAAACCTTATCTGAATCTGCATTATGAGAGCAGTTAATTTGGATGTTTTTCCAGATTTTAAAGACATTAACCACCTTCCAAAAGAACAAAGGCACCAGTTAAGTGGCACCTTTTTAGGAAATAACTACCAGCAGCTACTCTTATCTTCAACTGCTTTGGGAGAGGAAGGCCTGACTATACAAAGAGAGCCAGAAGTTGCAACCAAAGTGTCTCAACATTTAAAAAATCTGTATAGTTTGCTGGAGCCAAGATTAAACATTTATCCTTTCTTTGCAACCACTTTGGTTTCCAGGGAACTCACTGTAACGGCTGAGGCAGGCTGAGGAGAGGTACATCCGTAGATACACACATAACACACACCAAAGTTAACTGAAAAACTTCAAAGTGCCTTTTTATGCCTTTAACTCAAAAGATGAACACATTTCAAGGTGACCCAATCCTCAAGTGACAGACAGTGTTTTAAAAGGGCCAGAGCTCTCCACTTAAACAATTTTTGGTGACATGTTTAAATCGCATCCTCAAGGGCTCTGTCTGCTGTCTCATTTACTAGTCTTTTCTTTCCTGGCAGAGGCATCCCATTTTAAATAAGTGCTTGAAGTTTTTCTTCTTCCTAATAATTAAAATCCACCAGGCTTAGATGCTTTAAAAAAAAATGTTTTTTAACTTGGCAGGCACCACGGAGGACTTTTAATTATTTAATTATACAACAAACCCAAATTATTATAGTTTTTCTATTTATCAAACAGTATCAGAATAATAAAAAGACAGCCTCATCATTTATGCTTACAAGCGAAAAGTAAAAGACTTCTAAGATAAAATCAAAGTAGTTACCATTCACAAAAGGATGACCCACTTAAAATCTAAAATGTACATAATTATTGACTCAGTGTATGTATTTCTTACATAAGCTATGAAGGATTTTTTTTCTTTTTCCATGAAAACATTACTCTTAGCCATTATAGTATAATGAGATTACACTAGATACCTGAAAATTGAGTTCCTACAGTTAATGAAACATGCCAGGCTGCTTTTGCTAGTGCCTTTGCAGAAACTACTCCATCAGAAATATCTTCTCCAAAAAACCTCCCCTGGACCATCTGTGAATTCATCCTTATCCTCCAATCCCACCACATTCCTGTTGTGTTTTACCATACTGTATGAGGTGATTTATATAAACATCTCCCTTAGTTGAGTGTGAGTTCTGGGAAAGCAGAGACCAGGTTCAGGCTCACCTTGGCCATGACCATGCCATGACCATGAGCAGCAAGTAACAAGTGCCAGGAACAGCAGGCATTCCACATCAAGGTTTTTAACATATTCTTATATATTTACATTTTAAAAATGTAAAACAACGAAACAATTATTCTGGCCCCCTTCCCCTTCCCAAACAATTGTCCTACACTGCTGAGGTGGGGCACTGGAGAGGAGGTAAGCAAAGTAGTCATTTGAGCCAGGTTGAAATGGGGGCACCACCATGGCCCAGAGTGAGCCAAACAGCATGAGGGCAGCCCAAAGTCCAATCAGAACAAGGAAGGGATCTGCACAAAAAGGGAGCAAGACAAGGATTAGAAGCGCAGGCAGGGTAAGGAGGATATCCACCTGCAGAGGCAGCTGGGCCAGGCACAGAGCTCCACAGCCTCACACTAGGGTAACAGGGAGACTCCTGTGGGCGGCAGCCTGCTGAGGCCAAGGAAGCACCAGCCGGATGAGGAAGGCAGCCTCATAGGAGGGAGCCCTAGCGTAGGGGTCAGAGCCCGAGAACAGTGAGAAAAGCGTCTGCTGGGGCCAGGGGAAGCACAGCCCTGCATGTGGAGTGTTTTACACATGGAAAGGGAGGAAACTGGAATAAACCCTGTGGTGATGGACCAGAATTGGAGGCAACAGTGTGAACTCATGGTTTTCACTATGTAGATACAGAGAGATGACAGGTATATGAATATAGAAGTGTGTCTGTGTGTGTGTGTGTGCGCGTGCGCTGTACATTCATTTTTCAGCTCTCCCAGCTGAGGGCCTTGGGAACAGAGACACCCATCACAACGAGCATATCCAGTGCTCAGATCTTGGCTTCTCAGTATCGTTATCCACTGAAAGAACTGCTCCTTGGTGAACTGGCTGACCCTGGTGCTGGGAAAGGGAAATTCTAAGATAAGCCAGAAACACCTTGTTGAAACACCCACTTCCACCCCAGTCTGTGGAAAAACTGTCTTCCACAAAACCAGTCCGGTCCCTGATGCCAAAAAGGTTGGGGACTGCTGGTGTAAAGCAAAGGGCAAAGAACTTGTAATCAGAAGTTCTGCATTTGAGTCCTGACATCAACTCCTGAGGTATTAAGCAAGTTACTTGTGCTTTCTGAGCCTTAGTTTCCTCATCGATGAAATGAGAATGATAATGCCTAGCACAATGGATTCCTGGGAGAATTACAAGACTATGTCAGTAAAAGTACTCTATGAAACCTAAAGTAATATATGTATGTTAAGTATTAAGTATTAAAGAGGAAAAAATATTAGATTCAGACATAAAACCCACATTAACTTAAAATTACGCAAATCAATTTTATTGTTTAAAGAAATCTCAAGTTAACTCCAGTTGGGAAATTCCCTGCAGAAATCTACAAATTTTTTAATTCTCTTACCACCTGAGCTAAGAGCTAGTGTCAAATTTTCATATGCCACCTAGTGAAGAATATACTGACTTATGTTTTAGTTCTGTTGTTGTTTTTTTTTAATTTCAGTAGGAATTGACTTTTGTAACTTAAAAGCAAAATTTAAAGCCCAAAAAGAAATATGGGGACTTTGTAAGGTGATATTAGGTCACTTCTCACTTGTGACCCATAGATTCCTTAAATTGTTTATCTTGTTTACAACTAAAGAGATTTCAGTTCTATTTTTCAAGAAACTACTAAGAGAAACTCCAGATACAGAAATCCAGGACAAAAAAGGTCACTCCAAATTAACAAAATTATCAAATATTTTACTACTTCTACTTAATTTTTTTTTTAACCTAAAGAACAAGAGCCTGGCACCGTGACTAGAGCCTACAGTCCCAGCCACTTGGGAGGCCAAGGAGGGAGAATTGCTTGAGACCGGGAGTTCAAGATCAGCCTAGGCAACACACCAAGAACCCACCTCTTACTGTAAAATTTTTTTAAAAAGCATACATCAAGAAACAGGTTTGGGCTGGGAACGGTGGCTCATGCCTATAATTCCAGTACTTTCGGAGGCCAAGGCAGGTGGATCATCTGAGGTCAAGAGTTTGAGACCAGCCTGGCCAACATGGTGAAACCCTGTCTCTACTAAAAATGCAAAAACTAGCCAGGCATGGTGGCACGTGTCTGTAATCCCAGCTACTCGGGAGGATGAGACTGAAGAATCACTTGAACCCAGGAGGCAGAGGCTGCAGTGAGCCGAGATCGCGCCACTGCACTCCAGCCTGAGTGACAGAGCAAGACTCTGTCTCAAAAAAAAAAAGACACAGGATTGGTTTTTAAACCTAGGAAGCTGAGGTCAGCCCAAAGACTGCAGTATGAAAGGTGAAAAAAACTGCAAGAGACCAAAACAAAGACAACACAAAGAAACACCCCACTTTGTTCACCTGGAGGTCACTCCCTGGTCACCATCCCATGATGCTCTGAGGCTCATCAGCATATCCACATGAAGGAGTTACAGAGGAAGTCTGGTTTTAATGTGAAACTTCACTAATATCTAAACCTACTCTCATAATCTAACAAAGTCTGGACTTTCCCATTCTCCCTCGGGATAAACTCCATCTTCTCTGAAACAAATTGCAATGGTTAAGATGTGGGTTATGGCAATAAAACAATAAACTTTCACATTTTAAATAGACAAATGAAACCTAAAAGAGTAACATTAACATTATTCACCACTTATCTATTTGACTTTCCTGGCATTCGGGTGCAGTGCTCCCAGCTGGCACAAGTAGACACGGTGTGGTGGTTTAAGTATGCAGCATGATTAGTACCAGATCACCTGGGCTTGAATTCTGGTTCTGCCACATTAGCTGTACCTAACTGGTTTTTGGCAAGTTACTTAAAACTCTCTATACCTCAAGTTGCTCATGTGTAAATAAGGATCATAATATCTCCCTCACAGGGTCGCTGTGGACTAAATGAGAATTTCAAGCATTCAGCATAATGCCTTACAAGTAGCTAGAGTTCTATGTTAACACTATCATTATGCCCAGCACCTAAGCACAGTATCTGGCACACAGTAGGTGTTAAATAAAGTGAAGAATTATTCTGCAAGCAGATAGCCTTGCCTATCATTGAGGTTTAAGATTCCATTCCAGGCCATTCACAGTGGCTCATACCTATAATCCTAGCATTTTGGGGAGGATGAGGCTGGAGTATCACTTGAGGCCAAGAGTTTGAGATCAGCCTGGTCAACACAGTGACACCCCGTCTCTATTTAAACAATAAGAAATAATAAATAAAAATCCATTCCAAAAATTAAACGTTAACTTTGCAGTGGCAAGTCACCATCATCCAAATCAGAAACACTCTGTACCCAAGTTACGCCTTAGCAGGAATGCCAAAAATGAGCTCCCTAAATATGAGTTCCCTAAGTCCCTAATTCATAGGTTCTTTTAAAAGCAAATTAAAAATTATAATGCAAAAGGACCAGGACATTCTGTTTTCACTACCCATTTAAAACACAGTGTAGGTACATCTAGCTAATTTGCAGACAAAAATAAATGAAAAATAATTGCATATCACACTTGCGTTTATTTAAACTGTAGCTCTAGCGTGATGCCCAGCTCCTGAACCAGATCTATTAACAGCTCTGTGAAGGCAGTGACCAACCCTGATTATCTTGTATCCCCCAGTCTAGGGTAATACTACCTAGTAGAGATTGGTTCTCAATAACTACCTAAAAAATGTGCTTCTTGAAATACAAAATCCCACCAGCCTTGCTAACATGGCAAAAACCTGCCACCACTAAAAATACAAAAAAATTAGCCAGGTGTGGTGGTGAACACCTGTAATCCCAGCTACTCAGGAGGTTGAGGCAGCAGAATCTCTTGAACCTGGGAGACAGAGGTTGCAGTGAGCTGAGATTGTACCACTGCACTCCAGCTTGGGTGACAGAGCAAGACTCTGTTTCAAAAAAAAAAAAAAAAATACAAAATCCCATCATTGTTATTTTTTCAGATGGCTTTGAAATTTTCTTTTGTACAAAAGAGTATTTGGACACACAGAGACAAAGCAGGGAGATCCTTAGAAGTCATCTAATAACATCCCCATTCTCCAGACGCCTCCAAAGATAACATTTGCAAGGAGGTCACACTGTCTACATCCTTTATAGGCTTCTTGAGGTATCTTTGAAGACAGAAGTAACAAAATTGAATCTTAATAATATTCACAAAGAGGAAGAAGGTGCTGTACTTCACAGCACCTGTCCATGCAACCATGCATGGGGCCCAGGTAGATTCCCCAGTTCCCCCAAGCAAGAAGTAGGTCTCAATTCATTCCTTCATTCAACAGACTTTTTTTTTTTTTGAGACAGAGTCTGTCTCCAGTCTGTCATGCAGTGGCTCAATTCCGGCTCACTGCAACCTCCACCCTCTGGGTTCAAGCAGTATCTCGTGCCTCAGCTTCCCAAGTAGCTGGGAACTACAGGCATGCACCACCATGCCTAGCTAATTTTTGTATTTTTAGTAGAGAGGGGCTTTAGCCATGTTGGCCAGGCTCATCTCCAATTTCTGATCTGAAGTGATCCACCTGCCTTGGCCTCCCAAAGTGCCAGTACTACAGGCATGAGCCACCATGCCCAGCCTCAAGACATTTTTGAAGGTCTTCTGTGTACCAAACACTATTCTAGGTACGTGGGATACATTAGTGAACAAAAGAAAGATCACTATGTCACCTACATTTTAGGCAATAGTTAAGTGTCATCTAATAAAATAGAGTATCTGTACATTTTAATAGACTACATAGGGTGTTAACAGTCTAGGTACAGAACTTGATAGTACCTTGGAGATCCTTAAGCTAATGGTTGTCAAACTTGGGTATGCTTCAGTACTACCTACAGGACTTGTTAAAACTCAGAATGCTGGGCCCCATTATCTAACATTAAAAGAATGCTGGGCCTCATCCTCCAACATTAAAGAAACTCAGAATGCTGGGCCCCATCCACTAACATTAAAGCTAGAGGGTACATTCCCTATTTGGAAAACATCTTTCATATATCTAAATGCCAATGTTTTCCTTAAAGAATTTTTAATTATGAAGGTCAGGTTTAGTCTGAAAGGAATTCTTTTTTAGGTCTATGAACTAGAAGTATTTACAGTAAATATAAACAACAGTGACTGGATTAGTAATAATTCTACAATATTTCTTGTGCTAACTGTATTCTCTAGAATTTTACAATAACCATAAGAGAACAAAAATGTTATTTTAGAAATTAGTAACGTTTATTAAAAAGACCTTCAATTAGAAAACTATTTAAAAAATCATCAGTTAATATACTCCATAAATTAATATTAAATGATTTTTCCCCTAGTACATAATTCAAATAACTTATTTTAGCATTTCAGTTTAAACCTGTTTGGATTAAGGATTGATACCTGTGAAGGGAAAAAAAATCTGATTTTAACATAGAAAATAATAAAAACAAAGCTACGATCATTTCAATAGTTGCATAAAAATCACATTTACTATTATTCTACCTGGCAATTACTTATGTCTATACTTTTACTTTTCAATAAATGAATGGAAGTGATTCTAATTACTGCAAATGAAGAAATTTAAGCAGGGTGCAGTGGCTCACACCTGTAATCCCAGCACTTCGAGGTCAAGAGATGGAGATCATCCTGGCCAACATGGTAAAATCCCGAAAATACAAAATACAAAAAATTAGCTGGGTGTGGTGGCGGACGCCTGTAGTGCTAGCTACCTGGGAGGATGAGGCAGGAGAATCGCTTGAAACCGGGAGGCCGAGGTTGCAGTGAACGGAGATCGCACCACTGCATTCCAGCCTGGCCATAGAACAAGACTCCGTCTCAAAAAAAAAAAAAAAGAAAAGAAAAGAAAAGAAAAAAAGAAATGTAAAAATGGTTTACGTTTTTTGAAAGACAAATTTAAAATGTCTAAGTTTTGGGAAATTTAGGGCACATCCTTGATTTCTGCATAACCACATGGTAATATCCCTGGGAATACCAAGGTAAGACACCACACCAAACCTGTCCCATATTCACCACCTTCAAGGATATACCAATCTAAGAAATATGCCGTTATTAATAAAGTCCACGTTCCAGAGATGGGACTAGAATTTAAGACATAATCAGCTAGAGAACAGTGACTAAAACAAAATCAACTAGGTTAGGAAATCAACTGTCTTTAAAATGACAGATGTACTTTCTTACCATTCAAAAAAAATTCCAGAACATCTCTTGAAATGCAGACTCTTTTAGTACAAGTCACTTTTAAGGGGGGCGGGGAGGAAGTACCTGTGTTACATATAATTTATAGCCAATTTTCTCAAAATTAGCCCCTAAAACCGTAACTCCATATACTATCTATACTGAAGACTTACTAGGTGCCCACAATATACCAAACTACTTTATAGTTTACTTGTATCCTTCCATCCTTACGGCCTTATAAGGCAACTACCACTATAATAACCATTTTACAGATGAAGAAACTTAAACGCAAAGTGATTAATTTGCCCAAAGTCACACAGGTAAGAAGTTAAAGATCCTAGATACACAGATATCCAAGCTATAATACTTAAACTGAGACGCTTAATCTTTATCTTGATCATGGTTTTGCTGTTTGAATTATAAATTTTTCACGTTTCAGGCAATATGAACTAAGTTTTCTTGCCAGTAATATTTGAACTAATATAAAAAAGATGAAAACTGGGGAACTAATACAGGCACTTTAACAAATCTTTGTCACTCTAAAATCACACACAGTCTGCAGTGTTACACTTTGAGCAAAGAAGGCTGACAACTTTTCCACCAGCACGGCCGCAGGGATACAGTTAAAATTATCTACGTAAATACTGCATTAACTTACACAAGTATTCCATTAAAAGGAGGTGAAGGAAGGTTTTTATCTGGTTTTACTGCTTGGGTTTTGTTTGTTGGGGGGTTTGTTTTTTAGGCTGTTGGGTTTTTCTTCCAACAAGGGAGCCAGAGTGAACCAACAGGTTTAAGATGATAACCTAATCCTTCCCTACTTCTTCCACATACAAGAGCAAAGCTTGGGTGCAAAGGCCGGCGGCACGAAAGTGCCCAAGAGTTACCTCGCGGGTTCGGCCTTTGCTTGGGGTTGGTTCGGACCCAACACCACTGCTTCCGGCCCCGGTAAGAACCCCTCGGGGACCCACGGCCAAGGCACTGGGCGGCGGCGGGCCCCGCGCTAGTCCCTGCGGCGCGGGACGCGAGGGAGAGGGGATGGGGAGCCCTGCAGCCCTCTTACCGAGCCCGGTGCCCCGATTGTGCGCAGACATGGCGCGAGCCGCTCCGGAGCTGCCGGCTGGTGGGCGCCCGCCTCTGCGCCGCGCGGGGCCCTTCCGCCTTCCCGCCCGCCCGCGCGCTCGCCCCGCCCCTGCCCGCTCCGCGGTGGAGTCGCGGGCCAGGGCCAAGCGGTCAGGGCCCTTGGCCTGCTGCTCCGCGAGGAAATCTCGCTGCTCCCCTGCCCTGTCTTCTCCACGAGGTGCGGAACGGGAGCGCTACCTAGCTCTCGGAAATAATGCTACCAAGACCCTTTTAAAAATACTGAAATTGCCAATTGAAACTTAATAAAAAAGCATTCCTAGAAACTTTTAACTGTAAGATTACATAACAAGAAGGGAGAGGATCCAAGTGCAGAGCTCTGCAACTTCAAATCTGAAATGTCAGCAGTGATCCCATATCTTTGTTAGGGAAACCAAGGAGCAATCATAGGCCCCAGGGCACAGTGACTTCCAATCTACACGTCATGACAAGCAGCAGCTGTGTGGCCTGGAGAACACAAGGGCTTAGAAGTCAGTAGACCTGGTTTCTTAGCCTAGCTCCAGCAATAATTAAATGTGTGACACTGGGCAAATGAATTGCTTTTCTGAGCTTCATTTTTCTCATCTGTAAAAGATGACCTTGATAATTTCTTGGTTCTTTAAAATTCTATGATTCTATAATGGTAAAATTCTTCAGCCTGATTTCTCTGTGACCAAGAAGTTAAAATCCTCGAGTCACTCCACAACCTCAATATAGTTAACTTACCTGTACTCACATTTAGGGGCACCTCTGCTATGAAAGCAGAGTACAGTTAGTTTTGACTTGTCTACCATGAGCCAGTGATTGTGCTAGATGCTTCCATACATCATACATAGATGTATGATAGCATCTGAGTCTCTGAACAATCCTGCCAAGAATGTATTTTATCTCCATTGCTATACCTTTAGACATCAAAGTTCTGAATAGAAAGGCATCCTGGTATAGTGGAAATACAGCGGGCTCCAAATAAGCTGAACCCATTAACATACCAGCTCTTCCATTTAATACTGTAACCTGGTGGTTCTGGAAATAATAGTCTGCCTACTTACCTGTAAAATGGAGATGATCAAAATACGTTAACCTTGCAAAGCTGTTGAATATATGCAAGGCATCTAGCACATAACATGGCATACAGCAGATGCTTAAAAAATGGAAGCTGTTAATGTTATTGTCAGGTTCACACAGTAATTACTGAGCTGTTTTAAATAGGAATCATAATCTTTGTATACTCCTCTACACTGAGCTTTCAGCCTTGCCCACACACAGCCACTGTTGAATGTTTCAAATGTGTCTAGATCCTATTCATACATGCTATAGCACTTACCTTTTTTATGTGTTTATGTATTTATTTATTGATTTATTGAGGCAGGGTTTTGCTCTCGTCGCCCAGGCAGTGGAATGATCTTGATTCACCGCAACCTCTGCCTCCCAGGTTCCAGCAATTCTCCTGTCTCAGCCTCCCAAGTAGCTGGTATTACAGGCACACACTGCCACACCTGGCTTTTTTTTTTTTTTGTATTTTTTTTAGTAGACACAGGGTTTCTCTATGTTGGTCAGGCTGATCTCGAACTCCTGACATCAGGTGATCCACCCACTTTGGCCTCCCAAAGTTCTGGGAATATAGGCGTGAGCCACAGCACCCAGCTTAACACTTACCTTTTTTATATTAACCTTGAAAAACAGAAAGGCAGGCCCTGAAAGCCTGGAGCTGGCCTGAAACTCATAACTGGACCATGGTTTTCCCTGGTTAAACATATCCCGTTTCACAGAACAGCATCAGCCAAGGCTATTGTGAGCATAATGAATCAACAAAAACAGGACTATTCATAATCATGTCTGATAATAGAAAACCATGAATATTGTCCAAATAGCCCCTATCCTAGCTAGTATGACTTCTTTACCAATCAGTTCTAGCTTCCCTCCATTTATGTTTTAGATAAGAATTAAGATACCCTATTATAGAATTATCACCAGTTCCTACCCATCCAGTCCAGATCAAGGTCTTTCGTTCCTTGAACTTTCCCCAAAGCACCTACGATAGGCCCAAATCCTATGTTGCTTCTAACATCCTCTTACTGAGACACCTCACATTAGGTAGGTCCCCATGGCAAGCATTCTCCCTTGTTACAATGAGTCAATAAACCCAACTTTGTCCACTTGTAGGTGTGTTACTGGTGGCCTCTGGCTGGAGAGCATTGACAACTCTAGAAGATACAAAGGCAATAAATGAAATTGTATTTTTAAAAGTAGACACAACTCCAAAACAGAGTCCATACCATTCACTACATAAGTGTTTGGGTTTCTTTTTTAAGTTGTGATATCCTAACTTAGATGAAATATCAGAATTAGGGCAGCCTCTTAAAACAAATGTTTTAGCAATGTATCGGTCAAGAATTTCTCAAGGACTTTTTCTAAAACAGACCTGTTGAATGTATTAATCTCAAATTAATCTCTGCAGTTTAAAAGTATGTTAATTTGGCAATAGTAGGAGAGACAACAGGGACAGTATGCAAAAAATGAATTTATTTCACAGAGAAATCTTCCTATATTTCACTTTGTGAAGATTTCTTTTCAATTTATTGCCTTCTGAAACTTCTGAAGTATCCCTAAGGCAAGTCTTCTCAAAGAAAGATCTATAGACCACTACATGGGAATCACCAAAGTGCTTTTTCTAAAGCAGATCTGGGCTTCCTCACAGCCCTACTGAATCAGAATCTCTAGGACCTTGGCATCTGTAATTTTAATGTTTCTTCAAAAGATGTTTATTTAAAATAAATGTAAAGAACCACAAAGGAGGAGCAAAGTAAACTATGCATGCCGATCTGGAGCCATAGCCCAAACTGACTCTTCTAAGAGTAAAATTGCTTTTAAAGTATTACATGTTGTATTTTTTAAACCATGTAAATTTTGCATGCTATTCCTATTCATTTTCACTGTAAATTTTAAATTGCCAAATAAATTACCTAATTGTCTTTCCACCCTCACTCCTCCTTTAATTAAAGCCCTAGGAATGTGTAGTATTTATCTTGAAGCTTCTAAGAACCTACCAGTCCTGGGATAGCAGCCAAACAAATTTTAAGTTCCAAAGGGCATAGATCATTTGTGTTTGGTTCATCGTATGTAGGGTCTAGTACAGTAGTTGGCACAGTGGACTATAAATATTTGTTAGATGAATGAGTGTATACTGTTGTCTTTGCTACTTTTCTTATACTGCCTATTGTTTTATCCAGTCAAATTTCATGTGATGTAGTCTCTACTCCTATGATTTCTAAGAGCAATTATTCACAAGCTCATTAGGTAAATAACCACTTAGACCATGAACTGTCAGCCAGTATTTCTAGATCAGATGGAGAAAAGTGTAGGAGCAGGGAGGACTATAAAGAATGTGAATATTTGAGTCAAAATATTTTAGAACTAGAGGGAGACTAACAGAACATCCAATTCCTAGTTCATGGTAAAATTAAAAAAAAAAAAAGAATTATACTGGAGTCTTTTATGAAGCTAAATTTATTCAATTTAAAGAACAGTCCTTCATTCTCAAACTACGTTGTTCACTACCAATTTGAATTTTAAAATGTCCTTTTATAAAGATTGTGGTGATAATTATTTTTTCATTTTTCATAGCCTCAGTTGGCAAGAAGCCGACCATTCCATCTCCTCTACTCCATTTCAAAATCTATTGGCCACAAAATCTTAAAGTTTGGGAAAGACTGATAGAATATATAATACTAGCTCCTATTAAGTGCTTCCTATGAATTAAGGCCTTTCCATAAATTATTTGGTATTTCATATTTGTAAGATTTTTCCTGAAAAAATCTGTGAGAACTCTTTTCTCCCTGTACAGATAAAGAAACTGAGTCTAAGAGAGATTCGTCTGTAAGTGCTAGAAGACTGCTTTAAACCTGGCAATATATAATTATATACTATTCCCTACTCTCTTGGAAGCAAATTTATTAGACAAACAAACATCTCTGAAATTCAGGTTCCCCATATATGCAATAGAGATAATTACCTATCTTAGTGGATTACTGGGAGAGATTAAAAGGTGACACATATTTTAACATTAAAACCTAACGTAAGGCACTTATATCATTTTCATACTCATCCTTAAAAATCAGTTACTTTCCACTTGCCCACGTTCTATTCTCTCATTAAAGTGATTCAACCTATAAAGTACTATTATCGTTCACTAGCTATCATTTAGATGCATACTTAGGCCTTGTTTCCAAGGTAAGTTTGTTAGATGCCTCCCAGAACTCTACTGATATAAAGTCGCCTCAGTTGAAGTAAGTGACACTATGGCACACTTGCAATTAAGCATTTGTATATTAAATAGATAACCAAAGAAAAGCTAAGCCCCCTTATCTGAGAATGTTCTTGCTTTAAGAATGTTTTGGTGGGTATCCCCCCAGTGTAGCACAGACATGCACAGCAACATATAGTAACCTAATAGGAACTGCTTTTTAAGGTATTAATCCCTTAGGTGTAAAGCATAAGCAATGTACCTAGTAAAGAAATATTTTCCACTGGTCTTTTTCAATGCCTCATTTTGCTGTTGCTCCCTTAGGAAAAACTGCATCCACTTCCCCCCAACCTTGGTCTCAAAGAAAAGGCAGGTAAATACTTGCATGGAATTTGAGCAACTACTAAAAGATGTAATCTGTAATTTGTTATAAATTATGGTCCATCTTTACTATGCTATTTTATAAATATTAAAAACAATGTGTTAAACTTTACTGACATGAAAAATATTCTTAAGAGAATTGAATGACCATACTCAATCCTGGCTTCCTGGAAGAAACCTCTGGATGACACTAAAATAGAGAAGCAATTGATTCATAAAAAGGTAAATTACTAATATTAGGTGGGAACTTGGGATACCATGACCTCCTAGAAATTAGGACCTAGAGAGGAGACTCCAGAGGATGAATGGGATGGGAAGGCAAGTGAAAGCTGGATTCTTCCTGGGTAACTGAGTCTCACACCAGCTGAAGCTATACACGGGTTCCCTGGAGAGGTAAGAGCTTTGAGTAGGTTCCTGCCATGTCTCACTCTTCAGTGGAGGACAGCCTGCTGCATATAACTGGAAAATAGTCTTCCTGGTCTCACATGATTTGGTGAGGAACTTGTTTCAACAACTATTGAGTACTCACAATATACCAGTCACCTTTCCAGGGAAAGGGAGAGTATCAATGAAGCTGAAAAACATACAACGTAACTTCAAATAGTGTTAACAAGTATGAATAAGACTAAATAAGAAGTGACAAGAGATGGAATACAGACCGGCTTGAGGACTCAATGTGAAGAAAGGATCAGCCACACAAACCTTTAGGTAAGAGTGAACCAAGTAGCAGGAATATCAAGTGGAAAGGACTTAAGACAGAAATGAGGCCACTCAAAGAGAAATATGAAAAAGTCATAAAAGGTATCAAGAGCCAACTCATTGTAAGAATTTGACATAATGGGAAGCCATTGAAGGAAGATCTTAACAAGGAAATTACCTGGTCTCTTCAAATCCTAAAGCAATACCTTTCCTACTGTGTGGAGGATGGATGGAACAAGAAGCAGGTGAATGAGTAGGGGCAAGAGGGAGCGGTTACCAAGAAACTGAGAAATAAAGGCAGCCTGCCTAGGGTGGTAACAATGGAGAGGAGGCAAAGCACAGCTTCAAAAGAGCCCATAGGATCTGCATATAGACATGGGGATGAGAGAGAACCAAAATGATTTCTATGTCTTTTAGTTTGAATAAGTAAGTATAAGTTAGTACCAGTTAGTGGAATGGGAAAATGTTGAGGGAGAAATAGGTTTGATTAAAAAATCAAGACTTGATAGGTTAAGTCTCAGAGGCTTATAAAAGGTTAAGATGGAGCAGTCAACTATGCTGTCAAGCTCTGTGCTCAGAAAGGCAGGCCAGATAGACAATCTAGAAGGTATCAGAAGATACTGAATGTCATACAGTGGATGACATTTTAGAGAGAACAGAGCTAGAAAGTACAGTACAGATCTGAGGTTAAGAAAAAAAGGAACTGGCAAATACAGGAGTCAGTAAGGTATAAAAAGAGCATAGTTTCATAGAAGCTAAAAAAAAAAAAAAAATCAAAAACAAGGAGGTGGACAATTATTGAATGCTGCTGAAGGTTTAGTGAGAACCCAAAAGTGACCACTGCTCTAGAAACCTCTACTTGGAAGTTTTGTTAAATTCTACTGTAGGATTCTACCATTACAATTTGTGGTGAGCAGACTAATGACTAATAGCCCCCACAAAGATGTCCACTTTCCAATCCCCAGAACCTGTGAATATGTCACTCTATATGGCAGAAGGGACTCTGCAGACATGATTAAATTGAAGATCTTGAAATGGGAAGATTATCCTGGATTATCCACGTGGGTCCAATATAATTACAAACCTCCTTGTAAGTAAAAGAAGGGCAGCAGGAGATGCAGAGTCACATTAAGAGTCAGAGATTAAAAAATGAAAACTGCTGGATATAAAGACAGAGGAAGGAACCGTGAGCCAGGGAATGCAGCTGGCTTCCAGAAGCTAGAAAAGGCAAGGAAACAGATTGTCCTGTAGAGCCTCTAGAAGGCTTGCAGCTCTGCTGACACCTTAATTTAAGCCCAGCAAGACCTATTGTGGACTTCTGACCTCCTGAAATATAAGGTAACGAATTTGTGTTGTCTTAGGGTACACATTTGTGAACATTTGTTATAGCAGCAGAGGGAAACCAATATACAAAGGATTGTACCTGTACAGGGTCGTTAGACTTTTATGAAACCTAAGTAGAAATTCCCTTGGTTCATAAATAACAGGCAACTTCATGATTCCAATCTGATAAATACCAAACTTTATTGAGGGTAAATCAGACTCTAATTAGAGTCTGAGCAACCGCTGATACAATGACAACACTGCTGCAAACCAGAGGTTCAAGCATGTAACAAGCTGACATGAAAATACTACCACTCTAAGAAAACCCATGTGGATCACCAGTTGGCTCCTCTAAATTTCTCTTGGCCCTCACAGGTTGTCACAGCCTACAGTGCTTTCTTCTGGTTATCACAAATCCTCAAAAATTAATCTTATTCTTTGGTTGATTTATATTGCTTTTAAGAAAAGTTATCAAGGGTCACTCACAAGACTGATCAGGAGTAAAAGGAAGTTGGCAGTGATTTTATTTATTCATTTCAAGTATTTTAAAATTACTAGTCTAATATGCCCTCTACAGATATAACTTATAAATAAATTGTAAGTCTGAACTCAGTTGATCTAATTTATTAGAAGGCTGATAAAAGGACTTTGTGAATGCTACCCAAATTTAAAGAATGAGGTAAATTCCACACTTCTTAAACCACTGCAGGTCTATAGTAATCCCATTTTTATAAAATCCATTCTGTCTATCTGTAATACATATAGAGATGCCAACGTGCATTAACAATTATTCGATTTTAAGTTTTTTGAGGAGTGGTAGGATTTTAAGTGATCGTTCTGCTTACTGCTAATTTCAGTTGATTTTTTTTCCCCCCATAACTAGCATGCATTATTTAAACATATCATTTAAAAACGCATGCCAAGCACTTCTTCTATCCAATCTGGGAATAGACGAAGTAAATGAAACATTAGTAAAGGACATGAGAATTTCAAAAATTCGGTACAAGTAATGAATTTCAGTATTATAAAATAATGTTCATATAGATTATTTAATCAGCTTACCTTCTGCTATGGTTATGATACAGAAAAACTTTCTGGCTATTTGCATTTATAAAACTCAAGTTAGGAGTTTTACCCCCAAAAAACGAACATTGTTTTGTTTTAGAGGCATTTTATTTAGACAACTAAAAACAATTAGAGGTTCAGAAGCAGTGTACAATGAAAGAGGAATCAAACCAGTTACTTTACCATGTATTCCCTCTTCTTTACAACTAAAGCCAAAAAAAAAAAAAAAAGCATTCTGCTTTAAGAAAGAAAGTCAGAAAAATAAGCCAATATATTTTTCTTCTCCATAATAACATAAACAGCTACAAGAACCCTAATTGTAATAATAGAAATTGAATGTTGGCTTGTATATATTCATTAAAAAGATGACAGGCCACTGTACTATAAGAGGATAACCACCTCCCTTCATCTGATACTCGAGTTTTCACTTACAGGTAACACCAAGGTAGTTGTTTCAGCACTGGAGCTAATTCATTTTCCCCATTATTTACTGCTGTTTCTGCCTTAAGCAGAGAGTAACTCTGGAAGGCTGATGCTTTTCTCTGCTTGCTTGTTTTAGTCCGTAAGTTGTATACTAACTGCGGCATATGATTGATACTCAGGCCTTAACATCAGGAGTTGAAGAATAGATGCAATCTGAATTCTCTGACGCAATTTCTTCTACAAATTAAAAAAAAAAAGTCACGTTAGTCAACTTAATAAAAGCAGCAAATCTACATTTCTGTTTAAGAAGGAATAAAAAAGTGCTTTTAAAGCATACTGTGGTAAGAGGAAGAAGAGAACAACTTGCATGCCACTAACAACTAGAGACTCATGCCATTGAAAAGGATTGAAAAGGCAAAGAAGAATGAGTTCACGTGTTTTATCCACTAGACTATCTTATACCGTAACTCAACCTCCGAGGGTCCCTTTCTCACCCAAATTTTCAATGACTCCAGCTATCTAATAAACCCTGAATTAAAGTCATGTCTTTGAAAGATCTGGCCCTCTCTTTTAGTGATTCAAATCCAAATATTTAATGCTATTTAAAGCAAAACATTAACCATCAACATTAAATTTTAGCAGGAAGGTGTTTTAACAATAAAAATATTTAAGGAAAATTCTAATCAGGTAAATGGTAGTAAACACCTTCCCATTCTCCCGAAAATCATCATAACCAGTTTCTCGTGGCAACAATCTCAAATCTTCCTTAATATACCCTCACTCATCAATCTCACAATTCTAACAAGTCTAACAAAAGACTCTCAATTCCATCTACCATTTTTGGTTCTCATTGCAATCCCCTTATTAAAAACTACATGTTTGGCTGGGCACAGTGGCTCATGCCTGTAATCCCAGCACTTTGGGAGGCCAAGGGGGCAGGTCACTAGGTCAGGAGTCCAAAACCAGCCTGACCAACATGGTGAAACCCCATCTTTACTAAAAATACAAAAATGAGCTGGGTGCCGTGGCGTGTGTCTGTAATCCCAGCTACTCCAGAGGCTGAGGCAGGAGAATTGCTTGAACTTGGGCAGTGGAGGTTGCAGCAAGCTGAGATTGCACCACTGCACTCTAGCCTGGGAGACAGAGTGAGACTCCAACTCAAAAACAAAACAAAACAACTCAACAAACTGCATGATCACTAATCTGGACTATAATGCCCCCTAACTGGTCTATGTTCACTCTTATTCCCAGTCCAATTCTTTCTACATGCTACGGCCAAGGCAATAATATATATTTTAAGAGAGAGTCTCTCTTTTGTCACCCAGCCTAGAGAGCAGTGGCACGATCTCAGCTCACTGCAACCTCCACTTCCTGGGTTCAAGCTATTCTCCTGCTTCAGCCTTCTAAGTAGCTGGGATTACAGGCATCTGCCACCACACCCAGCTAATTTTTGTATTTTTAGTAAAGACAGGGTTTCACCATGTTGGCCAGGCTAGTCTCAAACTCCCAAGGCAATGTTTTAAACTCCTTTTCTTAAAAAGGTTTCTCATTGCTTTTAGTATAAAACTCCCCAAGACTTGATATAGCAAGAGGCCCTCAAATGATCCAGCCTCTCCAGCTTCACTTTACCTTTGCTCTTTAACCTGGAGGAATGGAGTTCTCTTAGTACCTCACATGCTATGCTCCTTTTTGGTTTTGTGCTTTTAGTTAACATAGGTTTCCTGCTATGAACTTTTCCATCCTGTCCCTATCAACACCCCATCTCATGACCTCACCTAAATCACTCTTGCTCATCCTCAGGTCCCAGTTTAAATGTCACTTCTCTAGTAAGCTTTTTAAAATCCCCCTTATAATAATTTGTTTTGGCATGTCTCCCAAGTTAGACTCTAAGCTCTGAAAGAGTAACCACATCAGTCGTGCCCATACTATATCTCTGTGCCTATTACTATGCAGAAGGTACTTAAATATTTAGTTTATAAATATGTACATATACATGTATAAATATTTAAACTTTCCATAATTTAAATATGTTCATATTTAATAAATTTCTTCTGCCAATGAGTAAAACTTCTGTTACAGTTTAATTTTAAATCCCCCCAGTAGTCTTATAAAAGTCAATTCATTAGTATTTACCTAGCTCCTCTTCTGTTGTCTCTGGAAAACCAATCTTTGGCTTTGCCAGCTCACCACTATCTTCTTCTGTAAAAAGAAAAGCAGTGATGATTATATGAATTACAGTATTACAAGTAATTTCCACTGTTCAATCAGCAAGAAGAGTAACAAGACTATTCCAAGCAATAGCTATAAAATATAATAGAAATAACTCCTTTTTAAATAATTGTGATTCTAAAGTCGAACGTCTTTCTTCAAAATTACTTTTGAGTTCATACTGTAACTACTTAGGGATTAGTAACCAAGTATTTATTTTTATTAAAAATATGTTTACTTTTATTGGTGTGGATCAGTGAGTAACACTCCTCAGAGATTAGATACATTTACTGATAAATTCTTTATACTGCCTTCCAGCAAATTTTGAATTAGCTCTATTCCAGTCATAAAATGTGCTAGAAAAAAATTTAGGAAGAGACTAGATAGTACTAACAAATTTCGGGTTCTTTTTTTTTTTTTGAGATCAAGTGTCACTCTGTCACCCAGGCTAGAGTGCAGTGACGTGATCTCAGCTCCCTGCAACCTCCGCCTCTCGGGTTCAGGCGATTCTTGTGCCTCAGCCTCCCGAGTTGTTGTGATCACAGGCATGTTGCCACCATGCCCGGCTAATTTTTGTATTTTTAGTAGAGACAAGGTTTCACCATGTTGGCCAGACCGGTCTTGAACTCCTGACCTCAAGTGATCTCTCCCTACCTTGGCCTCCCAAAGTGCTGGGATTACAAGTATCAGCTACCTCACCCAGCCATACAACAAAACACTTTATAAACAAACACAAGAACACAACCCTTTCTCTGGTCAATTTACAATCCTGGGCTTCTCTCTGCTTAAACCATAATATATAATTTAAAATTGATAGAAGACAGACACCTGAAAATAAAATTAATGATGAAAAATGACACAAAAATCATACATTTTTAAAATTTTATAATTCTGAATAAAAATTCTTACCAGGAAGCACACATTTCCAAAGGCCATATGTTTTTCCTACCACAGTTTGCCATAGTCTCAATGTTCCATCTTCAGAACCACTGGCATAGAGTTCTCCATCAGGACTAAATCTCACACAGTGAATAGGACCGAAGTGTCCCTTGTAGGATTCTGAGAAAGAAGAAGGCTATTAGATAATTTTAACTATTAGGTTAAATATTGATATGGTAAAAAAATACTGTCTGTGTTATTGGGGAGATGAAAAATTCTTAAGGACAAACATTAAAAACTTTACTTAATTAAAAATAATTTCTCATCACAAAAGTGGTATATCATTGACCATTTTTCTGTAAAATTACTCCTTTCCAAATCTAGCACACATTCTAGTTCAGAGTGTTTCTTTAAAAAGGCAAATGAGCCTTCATGTCTCATTAAGAATGGGGAAAAAGGGGCAAATGAACACCCTATAAATTCTATAGAAAGTAGATTTAAAGTCTTATCAGTTCAATCTCCAATTTCCATATCCTAAACTAACTGCCTTATTTCTCAGAAAACCAATTTTTATCATGACTCTAGAGAGCCACCAGATGGAGCTCTTTCACATACTCTGCCTCTTAATTTCCTACCAGGCTATCTACAGTTCACTATCACACAGAAAGGTGAGATACAGGATCAACACTGATCCATAAATATTTTAATGGGAAAATTTACACATTAGGGGTGATGTTATATCAAGTAGTACCTTTATGTATGAACCTTTCTCATTTACCTTCTAATGCCTCATCATCTAATCAGTTCTCAAAGCTCCTTACTGGACCAATGTTCCTATTGTCTCCCATCTCTGTCCAACCAGAGAATAGAAAAATTGTAAGAGCAGAAAGAACACAGGTTTTGGAAAGAGAAAGGCTGGGCAGGTCTGGTATTCACTGTGACTTCAGATCTCAGGCAAATAATTCAGTTTTTTCATCTTGAAATAGAATAAAATATGGAACCAAAACATTCTAAAACTTTGAAAACTGGCATTAAATAAAAGTAACAGAAAAGAATATCTTATTTATAAGTCACTTGTATTCAAGCAATAAAAGCTGAACTATAAGCAATTAAAATAGATTCTACATGGTCCATCACCAAGGTTCCATTTGTGCAACCCAGACAAATCAATGTTCCCCAAGAAACAAAACACAAAAAATTGTCTTTTGCTCTTTGTGTATCATTCTAGCAAGCTCAGTTCTTTGAGTGGTAAAGCAGGACAGCTAGAAACAGATAAGAACAGGAACTGACAGCTTAAAGACAAAACTATATATTTATAAAAGCTAAATATATTTTTTAATTAAAAGCAAAAACTATCTGGGAAGGCCAAAAGTAGACACTGAGAACCACATGTAACTATGTGAAATATCTGGTCCATCAGATAAATATACGTTATCTTCAAACTAATCCGCAGGCCTTTTCTTTCCCCTTACAAAGGACTGTTATAAAAATGAAAGCAAAACTCAACTCCAAAATAGAATAAAATAAATAAAAAACAGAAAAATAACTCTCCAATTCAGATTCCTAAAGGTATCCCTGCAATATACTATAGTGGTTTTTCCCACACACACTGTTCTTTATAGTCTTAGGGATTCCTAAGTTGGCCGAAAGGAAGATGGCCAAGTAGATGGGATTACACACTCACAACATGCTTCTGGAACAACGGATCTCCTTCCATCTGCTTAACATATGACTTTGACATAAGATCCCCCCTCCCTCCCAGCCAATAAAGCCTAAAAATCATGGTACTATGATGCATAATATCAGCATAATGATGAACTTCAGTTAGAAGGACAAATTTCTGCATATTTTGTTTACAGATCTATAAAAGCATCTAACCCAAATGGTTAAAACTCCTTTACTTTTTCACTTATAAGCACCAACTGTAAGTTAGCTGAAAAACTGGCTTTCAGCATGTTATATAAGTGAGGTGTTAATTACTGGAACTTAACATATGATAAAGGTAATCACATCACTGTAAGGGAGGACAAAGAACAACTCACCTAATTCTTCTCCACTATTATAATCATACTTATAAAGTTTAAAATCTTCACCACCTGCAACAAGAAATTCTTTCTCAGGATGAAGAGAGGCAGAATTGATGGTTGCAGGAGCTTCAAAGGATTTAATTGGGTCCAAACTGAAAAAAAAAAATTAAGTAGTATTTACAAATCTTGAATATTGTATAAATAATACAAGAAAATAATGAGTTACATTTAAACTGTTCTTAAATTCTGAAATCCAAGGAACAATATACATTTACTCAAACATAAACACTGATGTAAAAAAGCTCTATTAGCAAAACAAAAATTCTTATGTATACTATGCCCAAGTGGAGCTCATCTCAGGAATACAAAGACATTTTGATGGACAGATATCCAGTTTATGCAGTGAACATCTTCTTGGAAATGAATGCTGGCTAATTAGAACAGTATGAATAATACATTGGGATTTTTGCTTTTAAATAAATTTCACCTGTATTGCTTCATTTTTCTACAAGCACATATTATCTTTGTAAATAGAAAAAGTTTTCACAGTAGACAATGAATTAATATAAAGGATTATTTATATATTATTATCAACTGCTTAGGGTTTAAGCTCTTCAGCAAGATAAACTTTCAATGTCATAAAATATAAACTGCTAAAAAGTTTTTACTATAAGGCAGTAAAAAACTAACAAAATTTGGGACTATAGTTACATAATAAAAATCAATGCATAATAATAGCTTCACCTTAAAATTAATTACAGTCTGGACATTAACTCTTTTTCAGTTTAACCCTAAAAATCACGAAAGGCCTCTAATACAAAACATTATAGTATCCCAGCTCCTAAATGCTTCCCATCATCATATACGTTAAAGCATGATAATTAAAGTCAGTCATGACTTATGCAGGATCACTACCTAACAACTTCTGGCTCAAATGCTAGAATATTCAATGGGCCAGAAAACTTTTGCCTCCAACATGGAATTTGTCTAACTGCAGAAATGAATGAACAGCATTAATATACCAATTGATGGCTCCAGGCAATAGTATTCTACTATTATCAGTTCACTGTATGTGTACAAACTCCTTGACATTCTTAATTGCTCTCCTCCAATTTTACTGCCTTTTTTTCCTTCTCCCAGTTTAGTGAAGTTTAACTCTGCAAGTAGCCCTTTAAACACACAGTTAAGACACTGGTCAAATGCCAATCAAAGTATAATGTGGTATAATCTTTATGGAAATCAATTAAGTGTCATGTGTAACTAAGAACTTTAAACCCATTTCTACCCTTTGAACTGATAATTCTACTTACAGGATCTTATCTACTGTAAAGAAACAGTCAGAGATGTACCACAGCATTCACTGCAGTGCTAAAATAGGGAAACTAACCCATAATTTAATACAACCTATAATGCAATATAGTGTATCAACTAAAAATATTTTCTAAGAAGTTTTAAATAGCTAACTATTTTTAAATCAAAATGACATTCATTACGGTCCTAGTAATTAAAGAAAAAAACACAAATACTGTATACCCGCACACATAACATATAAAAAAAAGACTAGCAGAAAATATAGCTACCATTAACATTCTTGCACCTATGGTTATAATATTGTGAGTACATTTTTTTCAATTATGTTACATCATCCAGTCTTTCTACAAGAGTATTTACTATATTTAAAGTTGCAAAACTTGAATCTCTTTAAAAAAATAATTAAGTCTGCACATAGGAATAGAAATAAGATTATTCCTTCTCTAAAATTTTAAGGTGAAAATAAATAGTGGAATCAAGATCACACTGTTTTGTTTTTTGAGACAGAGTCTCACGCTGTCACCCAGGTTAGGGTGCAATGGCACGATCTCAGCTCACTGCAACCTCCACCTCCTGGGATTAACCAATTCTCCTGCCTCAGCCTCCCAAGTAGCTGCGATTACAGATGCCCAACACCACACCCAGCTAATTTTTTTTCTTTTTGTATTTTTATTTTAGAGATGAGGTTTCACCATGTTGGTCAGGCTGGTCTCCAACCCTTGACCTCAAGAGATCCGATTACCTCAGCCTCCCAAGGTGCTGGGACTATAGGCGTGAGATACCATGCCCCAGCCCACACTGGTTTTATATAGTAAAAAATATCAATTACAGCACCAATGCAGTAGTTTTTCCTTTTTTTTTTTCTTTTCTTCAGAGGAGGTCTTGCTCTGTCACCCAGGCTGGAGTGCAGTGTCAAGATCACAGCACACCATAGCCTCAACCTCCCAGGCTCAAGCAATTCTCCCACCTCAGCCTCTGGAGCAGCTGGACTACAGGCGTGTGCCACCACGCCCAGCTAATTTTATTTTTTTTGTAGAGATGGGGGTCTCATTGCGTTGTCCAGGCTGGTCTCAAGCCATCCTCCCACCTTAGCCTTCTAAAGAGCTGCAATTATAGGCATAAACCACCACACCTGGCCTCCACTTCTTTTTTTTTTTTTTTTTAAAAAGACAGGGTTTCGCTGAGTTGGCCAGGATGGTCTCCCGCTCCGGACCTCCTGAGCCGCCCACCGGGGCCTCTCACAGTGATGGGATTACAGGCATGAGCCACCACGCCCGGCCTTCCTCTTTACTTTTAAAAAAAGTAAACACCTTTTTATTTTTAGGTTGCCTAATGAACCTTTGTTACCTAAAAAAGAAAACTGGGCATACCTTACTGCACTATGAAAAGCAATAGATCGTCCATAAGTTATAACCAAAATCTCTCCCTCGGGAATATATTCCATACTACTAACAGACATATTAAAACTTAGAGATTTCACTTCTGTCATAGTTGCATGATCCCAAAGTCTGCAAAATAAAGATAAAAATATGATGTTTAGTCATATAAGAAAAAAATTTATAAATCCTAATTACATCTACAGATTAGCCAATTAAAGAACAATCACAATTACAGAAAAACAACATTCATCCCAAGTCACAAACTACAGATAAGAAGAAATTCTGGGTTTCTGTATACAATGTCAAATTATACGTGGTAGCTTCTAAGTAAAATCAACTTTAATACCTAAATACACTTCCCAATTTGGCAAAACTACATTTTTTAAGACAAGTTCTAATCTAGTCAATTTCAGTATTGCTATAAATAGTGGTTCTTATAATCTGTTTTTGTGAATCTAATGATAGCTACACATCTTTCCAAAGAAATATATATCAGGTATCAGCACACAAAATTTTGTAAGGAATTTCAGAGGCTTCACGGACCCTCCCTTTAGTCAGCCTGTCCACAGACCCAGGTTAAGAAGACCTACTTATAAAGGTATCAGTAATTTGAGTTTTCTTCTGAATTTTGCTGTCAGTATATACAAGGTGAGTATCCCTTATTGAAAATACTTGGGATCAGAAAGAAGTTGAATTTCAAACTTTTTCAGATTTTGGAATATCTGCATTAGACACTTAGTGATTGAGAATCCCTAACCTGAACATCGGAAATTCAAAATGCTCCAATGAGCATTTCCTTTAAGCATCAAGTAGGCACTCAAAGTCTCAGATTTCAGAATATTTCAAATTTCAGATTTTCAGGTTAGGGATACTCAACCTGTAATAGTAAATGAATAGCTCCAGATAAATGTGACCTGTGTGCAACTTAAATTTTAATGTTCAGACCATTTTCCCCACATAATAGTTATTAAATATATTTAAAATATAATCTAAGGTAAAATATTTTTCAAATTGTAATTTTTTTTGAGACAGTCTTGCTCTGTCGCCCTGGCTAGAGTGCAATGGTACAATCTCTACACACTAAAATCTTCGCCTACCAGTTTCAAGTGATTCTCCTGCCTCAGCCTCCCAAGTAGCTGGAATTACAGGTGTATGCCACCATGCCTGCCTAAGTTTTGTAATTTTCGTAGAGACAGTGCTTTGCCATATTGGCCAGGCTGGTCTTGTATCCCTGACCTCAAATGATCCACCTGCCTCGCCTCCCAAAGTGCTGGGATTACAGGCATGAGACACCATGCCCAGTCTCAAATTGTAAACTACTAAAGAAAAATTACTTACCGAACAGTTTTGTCATCAGCAGAAAGAATCTGTTTATCTTCACTGCACCACAGAGCTTTTTTTATACCAGAAGTGTGACCACTAATTTCCTTAGGTTCTTAAGATAAAGCAATTTAAAGTAGTTTTGTTAATATGTGATTTTTTACACTGAACAAAATTGGAACAATTATATATTTTTAAAACACACATTTTAAATTAGACTGCAACTTGTTCAAAGCCCAGCCCAATTCAAACTTGATGTTTATATAGAATACAGTTAGTTTTTCTATATTGGAACATTAACTTACCTGCATGACAGAGACCAAAGGAACTACCACACTTGCTGCATGTAGCTGAGTGAATACACAACTCACTCCCTCTAGGCTAATTTTCTGCACAACTGATAATAGTCAAAAGCATTATTCTATTGCCATGAAATAAACAAATAATTAATGTGGCATAATTTAATAAGAACATGGACCCAGGAACAAGACAGTTGAAACTGATTCTAGCACTATCGCTAACTCTGGGACCTTCATTCAAGCAGCTATTGGTAGTAACTAATGGGAAATAAGGGTTGGAAGGAAAAGGGAAATAGAAAGCAGGACAGCAAAGAAAATGTTTCTACACTGTGAGGAAAGCATAAAAAAAAAGGAAGGGAGCTTGAATCTGTAAATTATCCTTTCAAAGGACTTCAAAAAACCTTCACTGTGGCCTCTGGGAACAAAAGCAAACACTGGAGGCAATGCCATTCAACACTATTTTCACCTTTGGGCACGTTACTTAACTTTTTAATTATACTTCCTTATCTGTAAAATGAGATAACAATGGTTACAAATGGGAATAGTGCTTAACAGATACCAGATACACAGTAAAACCTCAGGAAGTTGCTATCATTTCTGCTACGCAGCACAGTGAAAGTGCAACTTTCAAAAAGCAGCTTTGGGAAAGGTAGATGAAAAATGTCGACCCAATCCCTGAACCACCTTGCTTTGTTGAATGGGTTCATAGATTAAATGAGGTCAGAGTATTTTGCTATGTTTTGGCATACATTTATCAAAAAAGGAGAAAAAACTCCTACACACAATGGAGAATAAAAAAAATCTGTAAATGCAGCTTGTTTCCTCACCTTAAAAAAGTTTTCCTAACAAACTACCCCTAACACTTAGTTAAAATAAGAAATTTTAAAAATGTAAAATATTTTTAAAAGCTCTCAGAAATAGAAGGTATCTCAAGAGAATAACTGCTTACTTTTCAATGTGGTTCTGACTCTCTTAAATTTTATAGATTTATGACTACATAAATGCCCATATAATAAAATTTTAAAAATACCAACTATATAATAAAACAAAATTATGACTGCCATGTTTTGGTAGCTAAGTATATATATGGTGAGGGAAATAATTAAAATATTATAAAATAAAGGTGAGTATGTAGACAGGGGAAGACACTCATAATTTTTGTAAAATCAGAGAATGCATAAAGGATTTTGTCATCAAAATTTTAAAAATGTATATACCATAAAACCACCTTAACAAAATTTAAAAGCAAATGATAAATTAGAATTCAATAAAGAAACTTTAAAAACCAATAAGAAAAACATGAATAACACAACAGATAAATGGGCACAGGGTACAGACAGGCAGTTATTTCATAAAGAAGGAAATATATTAAAATGGTATTCAACAGCATTTTAATCTCATGAATGTTCACATTAATACCACAGAATTATTTTCTTCTACTAAGTTGACAAAGATAAAGTTAGTTACCAGTGTTCACTAAAACATGCTGGGTATAGATACATATATATACACTTATACTTTGCTGGAAGACACTGGTAGTATCTATCAATGGCTTCCAACAATTCATTTTTTTTTTTTAGGAGTTTCACTCTTGTATCCCAGCCTGGAGTGCAATGTCATGATCTCGGTTCACTGCAACCTCTGCCTCCCAGGTTCAAAAGATTCTCCTGCCTCAGCCTCCCAGGTAGCTGGGAATTACAGGCACCCACCATCATGCCCAGCTAATTTTTTTTGTATTTTTAGTAGAGATGGGGTTTTCACCATGTTGACCAGGCTGGTATCGAACTCCTGACCTCAGGTGATCCACTTGCCTCGGCCTCCCAAAGTGCTGGGATTACAGGCGTGAGCCACGGTGCCCAGCCACCTTCCAATAATTCTACTCCTCTTTGTCCCACCAATTCTACCTTTGCTTAATTATCTTAAAGAAATCATTGTGAAAATATTTGCAACTGTAAGGATGTTTAGCAAAAATACTGCTTTTAATATTTAAAATTTGTAAATAGCCCAAACAGGCCAAAACAGGAAACTAGTTAATTCACCGATGATATATCCACAGGATGGAAAACCAGAAAGTCCTTACAAATAGACTATTTAGTGACGTGAAAAAAACTGTCATTGCAGATTTTTAAAAATTCTTTTGAATAACTGATATATTTACATGCTTCAAAAATCTAAGCAATATGTGTATACAACTGAGAATTATCACCATCACCACTAGTAACCACTCTTTTGTACCAATAGTAACACTGTTCTGCACTGTTTTAAAACTTAATGATAAAAATTCGCCATAATAAATTTTCAATTTGGAAGAAGGTTAGACAAGAGCAACGTAGCAAACTCATTTTTTAAAAACTGTACAGGAAAAAAAAAAGACTGAAAGTTTATAAACCAAAAACTGATGAATTATGTTTTAATTTTCTTCTTTTTGACTGTATTTTTCAAATCTGAGTACTGACCATGAAATCCTTTAATCAGTTATTTAAATTAAAAGCAAATAAAACTACAAGGTGATGCATAAATTATGCTTACCTGCTTCAGGTTTGTTCAAGTCATATATGCGTAACAGTTTATCCTGTCCCCCGGTTAACAAATAATCACTATCCTGAAAACACAAAGTAAAATGTTAAGAGATTAACCATTTTGATAGTTATTTCTCTTTCAAACTTCTTCAACACCAAATAAAATCAAAATCTAGCTCACAGACATCACAAAGAGATGCAAGACATAACCAATTACTTCTGAAAGACACTGTGGAACAGCTGCCTTTCTTGCAACTGCCAAGCCTTTTAAGCTTTCCAGACCAAAAGTGTCACACTACACTACACATACATGAATTCTTTCATTCTGCCCTGATCCTACTCTTCTCCCTCGTGAAAGGCCCTTATGTGATTACCTCAAATTTATCTTCTCCCTTCTATAAGTAGTTGGGAAAGATTACTGAGCTTTTCAGACGTTTTTTGCTATTGTTGAAGGATTGGTACTTGTTCCACGGTATCTTAAAAGCTTGACAGGATTAACCATGAAACAAATTCATACAACTTAATATACAATCAAATCAAATATGAACCAAGAAATAACAAATATTCCACACAAATATATAAATCAAATATATACACCAATCAAACATAAAAGCATTATCACACAATATAATAGGAACTTAACTCGATAAAAGAAATTTCATTTTCTGATACCTGTGTGAAATCCACAGTCTTGACAATGTGTTTATGAGCCAGGGTCATCAATTCATCTCCTGAGACAGCATCCCACACTTTGCTAAAAGTAAAAAAGGAAAATTAGTAGGATAAATCTTACTCAATATATTAAAAGTATAAATACAATTATAATATTGATGAGTACCAAATAAGTTAGATATGTGAAATGTTACATAAATGTATTATAAACTTCTTTTATTTCTAATATCCCCCACAGACTTCATTTGATAAAATATTTAAACAAGCTTAAGGGAAAAGAAATTTCTCAGTAAAGACTTTATAACCAATCTAATTTTCTTTGACAGTAGAAAAGATATTAACAATTTAAGTAAGATTATTGAACCAACCCATCCTACTTACTTTTGTTTTAGCTGAGAGCCATAATATTCCTTTAGTAAGCATGTAATATATTTTAACCAATTTTTAGTTTTACCGTGACAATTTTTTCTCTACTTCCACTCAAATGAACAACAAAAAATAAAACATAAACAGAAATCCTTAAAAATTTCACAGGGGAATGAAAATCCTTCGTACAGGTTAAGTAAAATTTTAAATTAAGATAGTGGAGAAACAATTCCCACCTCATCTCTTCTTCAAAGCTGACTTCAATTTTCACACTCTAGTACAGTTAACTTCCCCCAAAGTATCAGCCGTTGATTAAATAATCCTGTTAGATAATTTTAATCTTTACATTCGTTTTTTTCTGACCCACCCCACCTCAAAATACATGGTGGTTGTAGGTATACATACATGTATGTGTGTATATTTCAGGCAGGTAATAGTTGAGAAATGCTTTACAAAATTACTCTAAAAAGGTTCCCCCAAATAAAAAAGTTTAAATAAGAAAAAAAAAAGTTGATTTTAGATCAGAACAGGTCAGTGAAAAATCAACAAGAAAACTTTGCAGACAGGGGAAAAAATTGCTAAGAGTAAAGAAGCTATGTTCCATAGAGATTTCCATTTTAATGCAATTGGTATTTATTTTTAGGAACACAGAGGGCAATAAAATGGTAGAGGGGAAAAAAAAACGGAGAAAAGCAAGAAGTATCTTTTCTTTTGTCTACCTAATAAATACATAATAAAGTATATTAAAGATGTATCATTCTACACTTAGTGCTAAGGCACAAATGGGAGACAAAAATATCCGACAGTAGGTTCTTGTCCTGGCAGAGCTTTAGCTGAGGAGAAAAACATGCATTAAATAACACATTTAAGAAATATAATTAAAAGACAAATATATATGGCTATAAAATTTTTGAAAAAAGCACTTAGATATTGTCCAGAAAATCTAAGTAACAGAGCTAGCGGTCTGAAGAAGCAAAGAGAAATATATCAGAAGGAAAAGAAGGGACGATCCAGATAAGCATTAATAGCATGTGTAATGTGGTTAGTAAATACGAGAGACCATCTAACAGGAATTCTGATGATACACTACCAAAGCTTGCAATATTATAATAATGTGGGTCACATGAGTGGCTGAATAAATACGTTCTAAAACAAATAACAACAACTATAAGTAATCTTGCTAGTAAATTCCGCAGGATTCATTTCTCTTTGCACAGGAAACCTGCTCCTCTCTCTCATTCCAACACAACTCTCTGCCCCCAACCTACTTTCCCAACCTCATTTTGTATTGTTTCTCTGAATCTAGCCACATCAGATTATAAATCATTCCTCAAATAACTTACGTATTTTCTTCCAGGCTCCTACGTTCTTGCTCATATTATTCTCTTAAGTCTGTATTTAGCTATTAAAGTTCTACTCACTCTCAGAGCTCATTTCAAATGCTATCTTTTCTTTAAATCTATTTATTCTCAACTCCAGTAATTAACCATTCCTTTCTGTTCTGCCACAGAACTCCACTTATTACTGTGCTTAATTTTGCCTTGTGTTTTGTTTACATATATCCTTAATCACAGGGAAATGCACTTCATGGTTAAGAGTTCACAAGTATTAGAATGACAGAAGGCATCAAAAGTGAAGAAAACAACAAATGTATCTAAAATTACTATTCTAGTTATTCACAAGTCTCAAAAGAAATCTGGGCAATGTCCTTTGATATGCTAATTTCAAGTATATTAAGTAATCTTCCATAAACTTAAAACCTCTTTTTTTTTTGAGACAGAGTCTTGCTATATTGCCCAAGCTATATTTGAACTCTTGGTCTCAAGATCCTTCTACCTCTGCTGCCTAAGTAGCTACAGGCTAATGCCACAATGCCAGCTCTAAAATCTTAAGATCTGCTTAGACTGTGTTTATTCACTGGTGAGGACAGAGTTGGAGTGACCCAAGTAGTAATATTAACAAGAGGTAATGTGTCTGTAGTTTTTCCTCCTATTTAGAAACAGGATTTCTCCTATTTAGAAACAGGATTTATTTTAGTACTAAAATAGAGGCATGACATTTTCTAACGGGCATGTACTAACTCTGACATATTTCCATTATTCACAGTTAAGAGTCCTAAAATGCATCTAACCTAAATATTTCCTAATATATTATTCAATCTCCAGGCAAGAAACTGACATGTATTAGTTGGCAGCAGACCTCAAATCAAGACAGTAAAGCGCCATTAACAATATCCTTTCAGCAGCTAACCCTCCAACATTTATTTTCTTCACATCTCACGAAGTACTTGTCATCTCCTTAAACTACTGATACCTCTTATAGCCCCAGTTTCTTGCACATAATAATCCTCTCTGATTAAATTTTTGTATCCTCAGAATGAACTTACCGTAAGTTTCATAATAGGAGCTGCTTAACTTGCTTATTTAAACTCATTTAAGATTTTTTAAAAATTGCCTAACTACCTTAACATGTTGACCAAGTCATCTAGGAGATATCATTTTTGATTTGTCAAAAACCTTATTAAAATTAAAATTAGACATTTCTATTGGCTTTACAAGAAAGAGTGATATACTTTGATTACCTATAAACTCCTGGGCCCAATCCCAGATCTGCTTAACCACTCTCAGCAGCACAGCTGAGAATTGTCTTTACTTTGGCACTCTTCCCAAACAGATACAAAGAGGATGGTGTTTTGGGGACACTGTACTCAACACTGGACTCAATTGCCCGAATTCTTAAGATAACATGCTACACTAGTCCACAGACCTATTCTGCTGAATTTCTCCACAAGAAACAGGACTAAAATCCACTTCTAGATAACCACGCCATAAATGAGTTTTCCAAGAAATTTAAGAGTGAAGGAAAAATCAGATGCTTCTAAAAATGCTTTATACCAACTATGACTAATCAGGTAGGCTGTGGGGAGTAACTTCTTGGGAGTGACACACACCCAAACACATTCCTATACCCCACAGACAAGACATAGAGGAAATGAGGGATAAATCTCAACTAGCATTTATTGGGTACCTACTATGTGACAGAGATCATATTGGACTTCAGGGATATATGGTGGAGAAAGATCTCTCTGTTCCTCCAATAATCTCATGGGTCTTAGTCCCATTTTACAGAAAATCGAGGTTTAAGAAACATCCTGCCATGGTGGGCAGATCGCTTGAGCCCAGGTGTTCAAGACCAACCTGGACAACATGGCAAAGCCCTGTCTCTACAAAAAATACAAAGATTAGCCAAGCACAGTAGTACATGCCTGTGGTCACTACTCAGGAGGCTGAGTTTGGAGGACTGCTTGAGACTGGGAGGTAGAGGCTGCAGTGAGCTATGATCACGCCACTGCACTCCAGCCTAGGCACCTAAGACCCTGTTGCAAAAAAACAAACAAAAAATCCTATGATGATCAAACTGGAAATACACAGCATAATTAGGCACATGAATGCAAGCCCCCACAGCGCCAATGTTTGTTATTATTTTCCACTCCAACACAGCACCTAAAGCCTTAACTGAGAAGAAGAAAAAAAATCACAAAAATCTTCTTTCTTGACATTTAAAATCTACTCAACCTTCCTTAAATGAAGCCAAATGTTTCAAGGCTGTAGCCATATTAGTTTCAAAATAATATATGATTTTGATCAAGTGTGGGTGGTAATAGTTTAGTGGTAGCTATCATTGTTACTTTACACATGTAACACTTTCATAGACAATAGACTTCAGGCAATGTTCTAAGTATCTGAAACGTACTTATTAAATTAAACGTACTTATTAAATTAAAATTTATTTAATATTCATAACCAACCTATGAAGTATGTACCATGAGAGAAAAAGAAAGGTTAAATAAAGTGTCTGAGGCCACCAATTCAAATACAGGTCATTTGGCTCCAACGTTCATGCTCTTATTGCCACTTGTAAACACAGACATTGAGACTTGAAATGTTAAGAAAGCATAAAAACAATGCTGTTTCAACAAAGAAGAGCATACAGTCATGTATCCACCACCAAAATCAATCTACCTTGATTTTTTCATTCTAAAACTGGTATGTTTAATTTACCTAAAATGAAGGAGGCAGCACATTTACAATTACTCCTTAGTGTGAGATTCTGTTAAAAAAAAAAAATCAAAGGCCAAGAACGATGGGTCTCACACCCGTAATCCCAGCACTTTGGAAGGTCAAGATGGGCAAATCACTTTAGGTCAGGAGTTCGAGACCAGGCTGGCCAACACAGCAAAATCCCGTCTCTACTGAAAATATACTGAAAATACAAAAACTAGCCACACATGGTGGCATGCACCTGTAGTCCCAGCTACTTAGGAGGCTGAGGCGGAAGAATCACTTGAACCTGGAAGGCAGAGATTGCAGTGAGCCAAGATCGTGCCACTGCACTCCAGCCTGGGCACAGAGCGAGACTGTCTCAAAAATAAATAGACAGATAGATAAATAAATAAATAATCAATAATACTTGTACTCTCTGGCCTCTTAAGTCTAATAAATCCGTGTATGTACAACAGCTTTTGATATTGCCTTCATCGGTTTAAACAATGAAGTGTCAAATTTCTAAGTTACAAATACCAAGTAGGGACTGGAGATAACAAGATTTATAAAATATGATACATTCCCAAAAAGGCAAAGAGGGCCACTGCAAGTCAGTTTAATAACATAATTAACAGTCAAAAGTCAGAACAGGTAAGGTATATTCCGGCAACAGTAAGTTTAGTATAATTAGATTGTAGGGTTTGTGGTGTGCAGGGCCAGAAGATGATGCGATGAACTAGGATGAAGCAAACTGTAAAGTGTCAACAACTGAAGTGTGTCCTTCAGGTCAGCGATTCTAAGGCTGCACATAGGAAAGAAAAGAAAGAAAAAAAACACCAATGATCAGTATGATCAGTACTCCATCCTCAGACCAAGGAAACCAGAACTTCCGTGCCAGGCATGGTAGTTCATTCATGTAACCCCAGCTCTTTGAGAGGCTGAGGCATGGAGGCCAAGAGTTTCAAGACAGCCTGGGAAACATAGCTAGTGTCTGTACAGTAAGAAGTATTAAAAAATATTTTTACATGTAGCAAAAAGCATAAATAACACACACATACACACACACACACACACACACACACACACACACACATATATATAAAAGCAAAAAAACAAAAATTTTAAATCCGAATATCTGGGACACATACATTTGAATATTTGAAAAGCTCTCCTGGTATTCTAATGTATAACAAAGGTCATGAAATACTAAAATGGCAAAGGGAAGACAGGAAGATCATTAGGTAGAGAAGTGACATGATCAAATATGTTTTAGGAAAACAACTGACAGCAATATGGAATATGAAGAGGAGGAAAAGAAACTACTGGAAGAAAGTTAAAATTGATCCGGAACTAAGGCAGCAGCAGATACTACATGGAGGAACACTGTAATCAGGAGACATCCCACTGGCAGAATCAAAAAAAGATGATGATAATATAGATGTAAGGGAAAATCAAGAATGCTTTACATTTCAACCTTTAAAAACTTAGGAAATGAAGTTGAGTTTTTTTGTTTGTTTGTTTGACACAATCAGTGTTAGTGATGCCTAAAGCCAGTTAACAAAAACTGGGATTGAATAAAAACCTAAGGCCATCCATATAGGATATTACTAAGGAGTACATGCAGAGCAGCATTCATAAAGGAGATCAACATTCATTATCTGGAGTGTTTGTTAACGCAGATTCCTGAGTTTTAATCATAACATAAGGAATAAGTCATTTAAGCTCCTGAAAATTTAGAGAACCACTGAAAACAAAGAAGCACACAGGAACACAATGGACTTCTGGTGAGCTCAAACATCTGGCATTCTACATGGTAGCCAGTGATTCAGAATTTTATGAATATCTGAGGTTGAACTTTTTCATTATTTCTGGACACAATCTACAGAGAACACCAACGTTAGCCATCTTGGCTGCACTTACGCTGTGAAATCTGCAGCTGCTGTAGCTGCTTTGGTGGCATCCTTATTCAGTGTTGCACCCCAAACAGCACCTTTATGACCCAAAAATGTTCCAATCCAGTCTCCTGTATCTCCCTGGCGTAGCATAGGTTTACCATCTAGAAAATATTTTTTAAAACATGTGATTTAAAGTTCAGATTAAAGTCTAAGACTTAAATGTAAATATACAATGATGTTCAATGAAAAAGTGGAAAAATGGTTTCAGCTATTTAACCGCCCATTGAAGTCACTAAGGAATGTCCAGAAATAAATTAACTGAAGAGGTGAACAGATCATTCTCTCTGAAAAACATCTGTAATTCAGTGGGAATACTGATCTGCCTCAAAATCTAGATTTGAGTCTTAATTTGGACAAACATCTTAGCCTAAATCTCAGTTTCCCATTTGAAAAATGAAGCTAATGCCACAAAGGAATATTCAGTGAGACGAGAGCGAATGTCTTTGTAAGGTATTGCACGGCCTGGCCTAATTTCTCCTTTCCCCAAATCCTTGAAAGCTATTTACAGCGTAGTCCCTAGAGTCTAGGCAAGTGCTGTCCAGCTCCTCCAAAAATAGCAGTAAAAAGAAAACAAGGAGAGAGGTCTCAGTTGGAGGTAATGAATGGTCTCTACAAAAGCGTCCAGAGGCCTCTCCGCTCCAGTTGCGGATTCCCTAACACATTGCTTTCTCCACCGGACCTCCAGTGTTGGCCCTCACTTCAGAAGTTAAGAGCGTTCCCTTACCCCCCCCCCCCCCACCCCCGCACGCTTCGGGCCTGGAGCGTGCGGGTCCCAGTCCCTTTCAGCCCAGTCCCAGCCGTGAGGGACGAGGATCAGAGGCCTTGCTCACCTTTGCAAGCGCTGATTAAGAAATACCCATAAGGCGTGATGCCACTGAAGGCCAAATCAACTACGGGCCGCGTGTGGCCAGAGCAGGTGAGCGGCGTCTGTCTCATTGCCATGGCGGCGGCGAACCCAGGGACCGGACTGGCGAGCCGAGGGTCGTCGTTGCCTTTTTTCTCGTCTGCTGGAGCGCCTCTGGCTCCTCCAGGCCCCCGCCCTGACACTGGGGCTGGGCTGGGAAACAGGAAAAGGAGGGCAATCCGGTGACACGGAGGTTAGGAAGGGGTGAGGGAGGGGTCAGGGAGTCTGCGACGGGCGAGGAACCGTTGACCAGGGAGGGAAAGGGAGGGAGGGAGGAAAGTAGGGGATGGGGAGAAGCGGAGAAACGACCCAGCCACGATTCACAGCGTCCACACCGGCATCGACAGGAAGTGACGAAATAAATGATGCAGAGCACCCGCCGGAAATGACGATTGGCTGGCGGGCGGGCAGGTTTGCGGGGTAGAAGCGACTTGAAACAGCGAGGAGTACAGAAAGGCGCAGGAGCCGGTTGAGTGCTTGCTAGGCAACTAGCGCTGGCCCACGCCAGCTACGGCAGTCGCCTGGTGGCGTTCTAGGCACCAGAGCTCTAGCGGGTCAGAACGCCTTCCCGGTTCTCGGCCGAGTTGAAAGCCGTTCTCACTCCCATAAGCCCATGGACCAGCGGCTGCTGTGTACTCGCCGAGCAGCCCTGCTGAGGACTGTGCTCGGCATCTGATAGTCTAGACGGACACTGGAGCCGTTCCCATTGACGGCCCAAACCAGCGAACACTGTCTAGCAACATTTTATGCAATTTGTCTTATTTAAAAACTATATACGGGCTTGGTGTGGTGGCACCTGTGGTCCCACCTACTTGGGAGGCTGAGGTGGGAGGATTACTGGATCCCGAGCGGTCGAGGCCGCAGTGAGCTGTGGTCGCGCCACTGCACTCCGGCCTGAGCGACAGAGGGAGACCCTGTCTTTTAAAAAAAAAATCCCCAGCCATCTCCTGCTGTGTAAATTTTCCTATGTTGCTAGTGTTGTAGGCGTCGGAACTATGTGGTTTTAAATGCGGTTAAATTCAAGTTACATTTTCCTTGGTTGATTTTGGAGAACTCTATAGAGTTGTAGATCCCCAATTTTTTTGATGAAATACTGTCCTCAATAAAGTGAGCTGCACTCATAAGTGAATGAATGCTGAATTCTATCAAAAATTTTACATATCTTTTGATACGATGTATGTATGTATATGGGTGATAATTTGCAAATTAAATACATGAACAAAAATAGAAATGTTAAAAGAATATTTAAATATAAACAGAAACTCTGATATTGTCTGCAGCAGGCAGCCCACTGTGGCTCTGTGAAACAATCAGAGCTGTTCTTTATTCATACAGTTTCGTATCCAGGAGAGAGGCCTTTTCTCTGGGCTGGTTGTTTATTGTTAGAATGTAAGCCCAATACAACAGAGATTTTTGTGTTTTCTTTAGTACTTTATCCCGAGGGTCAAAACGTCTTGGCACATACCAGTAAATAATCAACACAAATGTCTGTGAATGTTTCCTTCATCTTTTTGCAGCAAATACCGTCTATAAGATTCAAGTCAAACAACTTGATTGAGAACTTGAAATGTGCCTCCATTCTTTTTCCTTACTACTCGTTCATTCACTTACAGTAAAGCACTTACTATATGCTTCTTATTTTGTTTTGTTCAACTCCTCCTTTGTGCCAACCTCACTCTATTGTCTCACACATACACACCACTCACACACTTATGAGCTCCTTAATGGCAATGATTATGGCTTTGTCATTTGTACTCTAGTGCCAGTAAAGTGAATGGCATTTAGTGAATGCTCAGCATGACTGCTTAAATAGATTGTTGCATTACTGATGGAGGTAAATCAAAGATCCACTTCAAACTACACAACTGGTCAGTTAGATATTGATAAATGTTCATTTATTGCTCATTGTGTGTAGATAAAAATATAACTGGTAAGTTATGGTACCTACTTTGGCTCTAAAGAATGTATTGCTTCCTGCTCATTTGGATTCTGAGTTCTAAGAGTATTAGGTATTATGACCAATTGTGTGGGCTTCAAGGTCAATTTAATATCAGAAGACTAGTTAATGTAATTGATACAATTAACAATATTAAGAGTTAAAGGAGAAAAATAACAAAAGATGTGTAAAAAGTTTTTGATAGAATTCAGCAGTCTCACTTATAAGAACTCATACACACTAGAAATAGAAGAATTTTTTAACCTGATAGAGTATCTGAAACCTCACACCTAATAGAGAAACTCAGAAAGCATTCTGTATTAGGTTAGGTTCAAGACAGAGATGATTGCTACTGCCTCTTCAATATAGCATCATACTAGATGTTCAAGTAACTTTAAAATGCATAAATGTTCCAAAGAAAGTTGTAAATCTGTGATTAGAAATTGTTTTAGAGGTTATATATAAAGAAAAGAGGCAAGATGTGGTGGCTCATGCCTGTAATTCCAGCTCCCAGCACTTTGGAAGTCTGAGACGGAAGAATCACTTGAGCCCAGGAGTTTAAGACCAGCCTGGGCAACAAAGTGAGACCCAGGCTCTACAAAAAGTAAAAATAAAAAAATAACCGGGCATGGTGGTACATGCCTGTGATCCTAGCTACACAGGACACTGAGGCAGGAGGACCTCTTGAGCCCAGGAGTCCAAGGCTGCAGTAAGCCCCATTTCTGCCACTGCGCTTCAGCCTGGACGATCGGGTAAGACCCTGTCTCAAAAGAAAAAAAAAACTAATACAAATTATTAGAATTAATGAGAGAATTTAGAAAGACTACTGGAGTTTCTTTTTAAAAGAAATGAGGTCTCACTATGTTACCTAGGCTGGAAAGCAATGGCTAGATTACTGGGTTTTTAAGTGTAATGAAGAAATCATATTTCTATACATTAGCAACAACAGAAAATGTAATTTTAAAGTATGCCATATTAAGTAGCATCAAGAGTTATAAAGTACATAGGAATAAAAAAAGAAAGTGTACTTCCCAACAGAAAAAAAAAGCTGGCAGACTGAAATGTGGAAGTTGAGGGCAATGTAGTGAAGGGATCAGTTATAGAAGTGTTGCCAGGATCAAAAGTAACCAATAACAAATGGTGAAGCACCCCCAAGGAGAAAATGGAACACTAACCATAGATCTGAATGCAAAACTGAAAGGGAGCAGTTATCTGAACCGGATTTCATTGAGAAAGGTATGGCTGCAGGAGAAGGCTGCTGGGTGAGAGCTGGAATAATCAGTAGAGGAACACAACCGCTGCCAACTATCATTAGCCCATCAGCCCAAGAAGTGGAGAAATGAATATCTCCTTTTAGATCTCCTGCCCATGCTTCCCATTGGTCAAACTCAGCCAGAACCCAGAAGACAGGAAAGCCCTTTAATGGGGTCCATAAATGTCAACCTCTAGGATTTAAATGACAGTACAAAAGAGAGAAAAGGGGATGTCATTAAATAAAGGATTACCCAACATGATGTTCAATATTATTTAATGCCTTTCAGCAAAATGTATTATTCTCTATTAAGGGCATTAAATAATATTAAAGTAAATGGAAAATGGATACATTGTGTTCATGGGTTGGCAGATTCAATTTTGGGAAAATGTCAGTGCTCCCCTTTTATGGGCCGAATTGGGTTCCCCTCCTCCAAATTCCTATGTTAAAGTCCTAACCCTCACTATCTCAAAATGTGACTGTATTTGGATAAATAAGGTAAAATTAGGTCATATGGGTGGGCCCTAATCCGACGTGACAGTTATCTTTATGAAAAGACGAGATGCAGACACAGACAACACAAACCAAGGAATGACCGGGTGAGGACAGAGTGAGAAGGTGGCCATCTGCAAGTCAACAGGAGAAGCCTCAGAAGAAAGTAAACTTAGGGACACCTTAATCTTGGACTTCTAGCCTCTAGAACTGTGAGAAAATAAATTTCCATTGTTTAAGCCACCAAGATCGATTATGGCAGACCTAGAAAGCAAATACATCTCCAAACTGATTTAAAGATTCAATATAACTGCAAACAAAAGTTCCAGTTTAAGGGTGTGGGCAATGACCTTTTAAAATTATTATTATTTTTATTCTTCCAAAGTTATTGGGGTACAGGTGGTATTTGGTTACATGAGTAAATTCTTCAGTGGCAATTTGTGAGATTTTGGTGCACATATCACCCTAGCAGTAGCACTGCACATTGGTAGTCTTTTAATCCCTTGCCCCCTCCTACTTTTCCCCTCAAAAGTCCATTGTATCATTTTTATGCTTTTGTATCCTCATAGCTTAGCTCCCACATATCGTTGAGACCGTACAACATTTGGTTTTCCATTCCTGAGTTACTTCACTTGGAATAATAGTCTCTGATCTCATGCAGGTCACTGCAAATGCTGTTAATTCATTTATTTTTATGGCTGCATAGTATTCCATCATACATATGTATATAGATATAAATATATATAGATATAGATATGCACTACAGTTTCTTTATCCACTCGTCGATCGATAGGCATTTGGGTTGGTTTTACAATTTTGCAACTGTGCTGCTATAAACATGGATGTGCAAGTATTTTTTTCAAATAATGACTTCTTTTCCTCTAGGTAGATACCCAGTAATGAGATTTCTGTATCCAATGGTAGCTCTACTTTTAGTTCTTTAAGGAATCTCCACTCAGTTTTCCATAGTGGTGGTATTAGTTTATATTCCCACCAGCAGTGTAGAAGTGCTCCCTGTTCACTGCATCCATGCTGACATCTACTGTTTTTTGATTTTTTGATTATGGCCATTCTTGCAGGAGTAAGGTGGTATCAAATTGTAGTTTTGATTTACATTTCCCTGGTCATTAGTGATGGTGAGCAGTTTTTCATATGTTTCTTGGCCATTTGTATGTCTTCTTTTGAGAACTGTCTATTCATGTTGTTAGTCCACTTTTTGATGGGATTTTTTTTTCTTACTGATTTGTTTGAGTTCATTGTAGTTTCTGAATATTAGTCCTTTTTCAGATGTATAGATTGTAAAGATTTTCTCCCAGTATGTGGTTGTCTATTTACTCTGCTGACTGTTTCTTTTGCCATGCAGAAGCTCTTTAGTTTAATTAGGTCCCAACTATTTACCTTTGTTTTCATTGCATTTACTTTTGGGTTCTTGATCATGATATCCTTGCCTAAGCCAATGTCTAGAAGGGTTTTTTCCAATGTTATCCTCTAGAATTTTTATAGTTTCAGGTCTTAGGTTTAAGTCCTTAATCCATCTTGAGTTGATTCCAGTATCATTCCCCTACAGGTGGCTAGCCAATTATCTCAGGACCATTTGTTGAAAAGGGTGTCCTTTCTCCTTTATTTCCTTTATATTCGCCTTCCTTTACCCCTGTATTTCACTCGGCTCTCTAACTTGATGTAGCTTCAGGTAAAGTCAGAAACTTATGTTTTTGTTTGCTTCGTTGAAGTTCAGTTGGCTGTAAGTATTTGGGTTTATTCTGGGTTCTCTATTCTGTTCCATTGGTCTGTGTGCCTATTTTCATATTAGTTCCATGCTGTTTTGGTGACTATGGCCTTATAGTATAGTTTGAAATCAGGTAGTGTGATGCCTCCACATTTATTCTTTTTGCTTAGTCTTGCTTTGGCTATGCAGGCTCTTTTTTGGTTCCACAGTAATTTTAGAATTGTTGTTTCTTTTTTTTTTTTGAGACAGATTCTGGCTTTTTTGTGCAGGCTAGAGTGCAGTGGCCCAATCTTGGCTCACTGCAACCTCTGACTCCCTGGTTCAAGCAATTCTCCTGCCTCAGCCTCCCAAGTAGTTGGGATTACAGGCAAGTGCCACCATGCCCAGATAATTTTTTTGTTGTTGTATTTTTAGTAGAGACAGGGTTTCACCATGTTGGCCAGGATGATCTCGCTTGCCTGACCTCATGATCCATCTGCCTTGGCCTCCCAGAGTGCTGGGATTACAGGTGTGAGCCACTACGCCTGGCAAAATTTTTGTTTCTAATTTTGCGAGAATGAAGGTGGTATTTTGATGGGGACTGAGGTGATTTTTTAGATTGGTTTTGGCAGTATGGTCATTTTCACAATATTGTTTCTATACATCCATGAACATGGGATATGTTTCCATTTGTTTGTGTCATCTATGATTTACTTCAGCAATGTTTTCTAGTTTTCCTTGTAGAGGTCTTTTGGCTCCTTTGTTAGGTATATTCCTATGTATTTTTTTTTTTCTGCAGCTCTTGTAAAAGGGGTCAAGTTCTTGATTTGATTCTCTGCTTGGCCGCTGTTGGTGTATAGAAGAGCTACTGATTTGTGTACATTAATCTTGTATCCAGAAACTTCACTGAATTCTTTTATCAGTTCTAGGAGCTTTCTGGAGGAGTTCTTAGGGGTTTCAAGGTAAATGATCATATCATCAACAAACAGTGACCGTTTGATTTCCTCTTTACCAATTTCGATGCCCTTTATTTCTTTCTCTTGTCTGATTGCTCCAGTTAGGACTTCCAGTACTATGTTGAAGAGGAGTGATGAGAGTGGGCATCCTTGTCTTGTTCCATTTCTTACAAGGAATGCTTTCAACTTTTCCACATTCAGCATTATGTTGGCTGTGGGTTTGTCATAAATGGCTTTTATTACATTAAGGTATGTCCCTTGTATGCCAGTTTTGCTGAGAGATTTAATCATAAAAGATGCTGGATTTTGTCAAATGCTTTTTCTGCATCTATTTAGATGACCATGTGGTTTTTGTTTTTAATTCTGTTTATGTGGTGTATCACATATTTGTCTGAAAACGACAGCATCTTTCCTTGATATACGATGCCTAGTTTCGCTGGATACAAATTTATTTGCTGATAATTGTTTTGTTTGAGGATGCCGAAGATAGGGCCCCAATCCCTTCTAGCTTGCAGGGTTTCTGCTGAGAAATCTGCTGTTAATATGAAAGGCTCTCCTTTATAGGTTACCTGGTGCTTCTGTTTCACAGCTCTTAAAATTCTTTTCCTTGTCTTAACTTTGGATAACCTGATGACAATGTGCCTAGGCAAAGACCTTTTTGTGATGAATTTCCCAGGTATTCTTTGTGCTTCTTGTATTTGCATGTCTAGGTCTCTAGCAAGGCCAGGGAAGTTTTCCTTGATTATTCCCCCAAATATGTTTTCCAAGCTTTTAGAATTCTCTTCTTCCTCAGAAACACCAATTATTCTTAGGTTTGGTCATCTAGTATAATCCCAGACATCTTGGAGGTTTTGTTCATGTTTTCTCATTCTTTTTTCTTTGTCTTTGTTGGATTAGGTTAATTCAAATATCTTGTCTTCAAGCTCTGAATTTCTTTTTTCTTGTTCAGTTTTACTGCTGAGAATTACCAGAGCATTTCACATTTCTAAAAGTGTGTCCAAAGTTTCCTGAATTTTTGATTGTTTTTTATTTAAGCTATCTGTTTCTTTAATATTTCTCCCTTTACTTCTTGTATCATTTTTTTGATTTCCTTGTATTGGGCTTCACTTTTCTCTGGTTCCTCCCTGATTAGCTTAATAACTAACCACCTGAATTCTTTTTCAGGTAAATCAGGGATTTCTTATCGGTTTGGATCCAGTGCTGGTGAAATAGTGTGATTTTGGGGTGGGGAGGGTGATGTTAAAGAGCCTTATTTTATCATATTAGCAGGGTTGGTTTTCTGGTTCCTTCTCATTTGGGTAGGCTCTGTCAGAGGGAAGGTCTGGGGCTGAAGGCTGTTGTTCAGATTCTTTCGTCCCACTGGGTGTTCCCTTGATTTAGTACTCTCCCCCTTTTCCTATGAATATGGCTGCCTGTGAGTTGAACTTCACTGACTATTATCTGTCTTCTGGGTCTAGCCACCCAGCCAGTCTACCTGGCTCCAGGCTGGTACTATGGGTTGTCTGCACACAGTCCTATGATGTGAACCATCTCTGGGTCTCTCAGCTGTGGATACCAGCACCTGTTCTGGTGGAGGTGGCAGAGGGTGAAATGGATTCCATGAGGGTCCTTAGCTTTGGTGGTTTAATGCTCTATTTTTGTGCTGATTGGCCTCCTGTCCGGAGGTGGTACTTTCCAGAAAGCATCAGGTACAGTAGTGTGGAGAGGGACCAGCAATTGATAGGGCCCTAGAACTCCCAAGATTATAGGCTGTTTGTCTTCCACTACTAGGGTGGTTAGGGAAGGACCACCAGGTAGGGGTAGAGCTAGGTGTGTCTGAGCTCGGACTCTCCTTGAGCAGCCTTGCTACGGGTGCTGTAGGGGATGGGGGTGAGATTCCCAGGTTACTGGAGTTGCGTATCCAGGAGGATTATGGCTGCCTCTGCTGAGTCATGCAGGTTGTCAGGGAAGTAGGGGAAAGCCCTCAGTCACAAGCCTCATTCAGCTCCCACACAAAGCAAAGGGCTGGTCTCATTCCCACTGTGTCCTTGCAACAGCCCCGAGTCTGTTTCCAGGCAGAGAGTGAGACGGGCTTGAAAATTTGCCTCATGCTATCTACCTCCCAGATGCAAAAGAAAAGGGCTTTAGTTCTTCCCCTGCCTGTGTAGTCTGCAAGCCAGATTCACAGCCTCCCCCAGGTTCTGGCCAGGAGGCTTCTTGACCAGTTCACATTGCTACAAAGTTCAGCTACAGAATTCCTTCTTCCTGTGGAGTTTTACCATCTGCTCCCCTGGCTACTCTTCCAATGGATGCCTGTGGTCCCAGGCAGGAATGGGCTCCTTGGGGGACCCACTGAGCTCCTAGGGTCTTTCTGCTGCTACCTCTACCCCTGTATTTCACTCGGCTCTCTAACTGGGCTCAGCTCCAGATAAAGTCAGAAACTTCTCCCATAAACAGACCTTCAACTTCTCCAGTGCAAGTGTGTGTTCGGGAGAGGAGGATCTTCCTTTTCCACTTCCACAGTTGGGGCACTCACAGTATTTGGGGGTCTCTCAGTTTCTGCAGGAGCAGTCTGCTTCCTTTAGAGGGTCTGTAGTTCCTCTTGGGATTGCTGGTTTGTTCTTGCAATTGATCTGGAGCTAAAATTCGAATTCAAACCTCTGCATCCTGCTCTGTCTGGAGCTGCAGTCTAGTCCTGCCTCCCAACTGCCATGATTCCAAGAGCTCTCCTGACTTCTTAGATTTAATCCTCCAATTGTTTTTAAATAAAACTTTTCATGCTGATGTTAATACTTACATCGAAAATAATAGGCCAAGAACAGCTAAGACACTCCAAAAAAAGAAAAGCAAAGGGAAATAACGTCTCCAATTAGATATCAAGCATAATTTGAAGTTATGATAGACATTTTTGCAATGGCATAGGAATAAAGAAATAGAAAAAGGATAGAGAATAAGTAGTCCATAAGTATATAGAAATCTGGCCCCTCGAGGTTGCTCACACCTATAATCCCAGCACTATGGGAGGCCAAGGCGAGTGGATCACTTGAAGTCAGGAGTTTGAGTCCAGCCTGGCCAACATGGTGAAACCCTGTGTCTACTAAGAATACAAAAATTAGGCCGGGCATGGTGGCTCACGCCTGTAATCCCAGCACTTTGGGAGGCCAAGGCGGGCAGACTACGAGGTCAGGAGATTGAGAACATCCTGGCCAACATGGTGAGACCCCATCTCTACTAAAAATACAAAAAAAAATTAGTTAGGTGTGGTGGTACATGCCTGTAATCCCAGCTACTCGGGAGGCTGAGGCAGGAGAATCGCTTGAACTTAGGAGGTGGAGGTTGCAGTAGGCCAAGATTGTGCCAGTGTGCTCCAGCCTGGGCAACAGAACCAGAAATAGACTCTTACTCAAAAAAAAAAAAAAAAAAAAAAAAAATTAGCCGAGTGTGTTAGCTCATGCCTGTAATCCCAGCTACTCAGGAGGCTGAGACAGGAGAATCACTTGAACCCAGGAGGCAGAGGTTGCTGTGAGCCAAGATCATGCTGCTACACTCTAGCTTGGGCAACAGAGTGAGACTCCATCTAAAAAAAAAAAAGATCCACTTAATGATAAAGCTGTTCTGTGATAAGTGGGTAAAAAATAACTTCAATAAATAATGCTGGACAAAAAAGATTATCCATTTGAAAATCAGTGAAATTTGATGCCTACCTCAAATCATACATATTAGGTGAAATAAAAAATATTTTATAATTTGACAATCAAATGTATAAAATATATAGAATATGACAAAGGAGAATGTCTTTATGACCGTCAAGTAAAGAAACAATTTATAAAATAAAGCTCAAAGTGTCCAAACCATAAAAGAATTGATATATGCCTATAGCAAAGTTAAGAAATTCTATTGCAATAGTACATAAAGAGTTGAAATGGCATGTCAGAGCAGAAAAACAATTGCAACATATAATTGACAACACAGTAGCACAAGAATATATAAAGAATTCCCACTAAGCACTAAGAAGACAGATGACCCACAGAAAAATAGGAGGAAATGCTCAAACTCAGCAGCAATCAAAACAATAAAATACCATGAAATACCATTTCATGTTGGCCATTAGTAGAAATTCATGTCTTAGTGTTGGCAAGGATATAAAGAAAGGATGTGGTAAGATTGTAAATTATAACAACTTTTTTTTTTTTAGATAGGGTCTCACTCTCCTTCAGGCTGGAGTGCAGTGGCATAGCAGCTCACTGCAGCCTTGACCTCCCCAGCTCAGGTGATCCTCCCGCCTTCTCCTGAGTAGCTGGGACCACAGGTGCATGCTGCCACACCCAGCTAATTTTTGTATTTTTGGAAGAGATGGGATTTTGCCATGTTTTCCAGGCTTATTTTAGAAAATAATTTGGCAATACTAGTAATGCTAAAATTGTACATATATCATAGCACATTAATTTCACTTCTGCATATATAACCTGCAGAAGCATTTCCACATGATGTAAGGAGCCACATAAGGAATGTTCATGTCTAGGATTGTTTGGAATAGCCAAAAATTAGAACAGAAATATCTACCCATAATAGAACAGAATATAAAATATGGTATATCCATACCATGAAATGTTACACAGAAGTAAAAATGCAATGACATGGTTGAATCCCAGAACCATGATGTTGTCAATACATACAGATAATTTCATTTCTATATGGCTAAATTATGCAAAACAAACCATATATTGTTGAGGGATACAAACAAAACTATGCCACAAAAAGTGGCAAAACTATAAAGAAAAGCAGGTACTAATAAATAGGATTGAAGATCAATGGACAGGAAATGGGGTAGGTACATGGAACTTGAAATTTTATAATAATTTTTTTTCTGAAAATGAATGGTGGGTACTCAGGTGTTTGTTACAATGTCTTTAGTATATCTTACATATACATTTGTATAAATATTCTATGATATTTACTTAATACTTGCCGTATGCAGAATTCTAAGGTAGCCCTCCAGATTCCAACCCTCTGGTGTACTTGCCTTGTACAACCTATTCCCATTGAGTGTGGGCAGAAGTTGTATATGATAGCGGCAGTAGTTGCTGCTTTGATTACATTACATTATACAGCAAAGGTGATGGGGAACTCACTTTTTTTTTTTTTTTTTTTTTTGAGACAGGGTCTTGCTCTGTCACCAGGTCATAGGCTGGAGTTCAGTGGCGCGATCTCAGCTCACTGAAACCTCTGCCTCCTGGGTTCTGCCTCAGCCTCCTGGGTAGCTGGGACTACAGGTGCGCACCACCACACCCAGCTAATTTTTGTATTTTTAGTAGAGACGGGATTTCACCATGTTGGCCAGGATGGTCTCGATCTCTTGACCTGGTGATCCATCCACCTTGGCATCCCAAAGTGCTGGGATTACAGGCGTGAGCCACCGCACCTGGCGGGAAAGTCACTCTTGTGAGCCTTATGTAAGACTCCATTTCAGCTGACCAAAAAGAGAAATTCTTATGCTGGCCATGAAGAAGCAAACTGCCAACAGAATGACCCCAACAGAACAAAGTTAGCAATCAATGGCAGAAAGAAAACAAAAAAATTCACAAATTTCTGGAACTTAAGCAATACACTTTGAAACAACCAATAGATCAAAGAAGAAATCACAATAGAAATTGGAAAATAATTCCATTAACTTAGAAACAAATGAAAACAAGAACAGAACATACCAAAACTTATGGGATGCAGTGAAAACAGTACTAAAGGAAAAATTAATAGCTATAAATTCTTGTATTAAAAAGAATGATCTCAAATAAACAACCTATCTTTTACAACTCAAGGAACCAGAAAAAAAAAAGAATAAGTCTAAACTAGCAGAAGGCAAGAAATAACATAAAAATTAGAGTAAAGATAAATGAAATAAAGAATAGAAAAATAATAGAGAAAATAAATGAACACAGAGTTGGTTTTTTGAAAAGATTAACAGAACTGAAACACTTTCAGCTAGATAGACTAAGAAATAAAGTAGAGAAAACTAAAACTACTAAAATCAGAAATGAGAGTGTGGACAGATCTACTAATTCTACAGAAATAAAAAGGATAATAAGAGAACACTGTGAACAATTGCACAGTAATAAATTGAATAACCTAGATAAAATGAACACATTTATAGACACATAAGACCTTCTTAGATTGAACCATGAAGAAATAGAAAATCTGAATAGACTTACAACTAGTAAGGAGGTTGAATCATTAATCAAATATCTTCCAACAACAACAAAAAGCCCCAGGCCTGGTGACTTCACTGGTGAATTCTAGCAAACATTTTGTGAAGCACTAATACCAATTCTTCTCAAAGTTTTCCAAAAAAATTGAAGAGAAGGAAGAATTACTAATTCATTCTATGAGGCCAGAATCATCCTAATGCCAGAGTCAGACAAAGGCACTAAAAGAAAATAAAACTTTTTTATCTTCCATAAGGAAGACCAATATTCCTTAAGGTCACTGATGGAAAAATTCTCAACAAAATACTAGCGAACCAAATCTAGTAACATATTAAAGAATTAAACACCATTTCAAATGGGATTTATTCCTGGCTTATAAGGGTGGTTCAATATACACAATATGATTAATGTAATACACTACATTTACAGAACAAAGGAAAATTACCACATGATCATCTCAACTAATGCAAAAAGCAGTTGACAAACTAAGCCCCCTTTCATGATGAAAAACACTCAACAAAGAATAGAAGGAAACTATCTCAATGCAATAAAAACCGTATATGGAAAAACCCACAGTAAACATCATGCAGAACTGAAATATAGACCAGTAAAATAGAATACAGAGCCAGAAGCTAACTCTCGAATATAGAGTCCATTGATTTTTGACAAAGGGGCCAAGACAATTCAATGGGTGGAAAGGACAGGCTCCTCAACAAACGAACCTGGGGAAGCTGGATAGCCACATGTTGGATATAAAACCAGAGGCACAGACAACAAAAGAAAAAAATAGATAAATTGGGCTTCATGAAAATTTTAGAAATTTATGCATGAAAAGACATTATCAACAGAGTAAGAAGGCAACCCACAGAACAGGAGAAAATACTTGCAAATCATATATATGATAAAAGATTGCTATCCTGAATATAAAGAGAACTCCTAAAAGAATATATAGAAAACTTAATAAAAGAAACCAAACAACCAGATTGAAAAAAATGGACAAAAGTATTAAATAGATGTTTTTTCCCAAGAAGATATAAAAATAACCAATAAGCAAATGAGGGCCGAATGCTGTGGCTAACACCTGTAATCCTAGCACTTTGGGAGGCCAAGGCAGGTGGATCATTTAAGACCAGGAATTGAAGATCAGCCTGGGAAACATAGTGAGACCTCATCTCTGAAAATAAAAAATAAAAAAATAGGCAGGCATGGTGGCATGAGCCTGTAGTCCCAGCTACTTGGGCGACTGAGTCAGGAGGATTGCTGGAACCCGGGAGGTGGAGGTTGCAGTGAGCGTCCTCACCTCACCTCTCTGTATCCTCACCAGCATTTGGCAATGTCACTATTTTAGCCATTTTGATTGGCATACAGTAATATCTCGTGTGGTTTTTAGTCGAATTTCCCTAATAGTTACTCATATTGAAATCTTTCTGTTTGCTTTTTTCCCATTTGAATAATCTTTAGAAGGAAATCTCTGTTTATGCCTTTTGCTCTTTTTTCTAATTATTTGGTTTTCTACTGTTGAATTTTGAGAGTTCTTTATATAGTCTAGATACAAGTCTCTTGTCAGATATGTGATTTGCAAATATTTTCTCCCAGGTTGTAGCTTGTCTTCTCTTCCTCTTAGCAATCTTTCACAGAGAAAAAAAATTTTTTTTGATGAAATACAATTTGTCCATTTTCCCTGCTATGAATTGTGCTTTTGATGTCAGGTCTATGAACTCTACCTTACCCTGTATCCTATTTTTTTCCCCTAACAGTGTCATGGCATTTTGTTTTGCATCTAAGACCATGATTCATTTTGAGTTAACATATGCAGAATGTGTGCGGTTTGTTCCATGTTCATTTTTTGCCTGTGGATGTCCAGTTGCTGTAGCATCATTTATTGAAAAAAAAATCCTTTTCCCATTGAATTGCTATTGTATCTTAAAAAATCAATTGGAGCTAGGCATGGTGGCTCACGCCTATAATCCCAGCACTTTGGGAGGCTGGGGCAGTTGGACCACGACGTCAGGAGATCAAGACCAGCCTGCCTAACACGGTGGAATCCCGTCTCTATTAAAAATACAAAAAATAGCCAGGTGTGGCGGTGTGTGCCTGTAGTCCCAATTACTCGAGAGGCTGAGGCAGGGGAATTGCTTTAACCCCAGGAGGTGAAGGTTGCAGTGAGCTGAGATCATGCCACTGCACTCCAGCCTGATCCACAGAGCAAGACTCTGTCTCAAAAAAAAAATCAACTGAGCATATTTGTGTGGGTCTGTTTCTGAGCTCTCTGTTTGGTTCCATTGATGTAAGTGTTTATCTCTCCACCAATACCACACTGTTTTGATTATCTGTTTGATTAATCACTGTTTGATTATTGATTATCTCTAGTATGTTATAATATTCGGCAGTGTGTACTCCTCCTCTTTATTCCTCTACAACATTTTGTAGACCCGTATTCTCAACAGATATTATTCACATATTCAAAATAACTCAATAATAACAATAAAAACAAAAAAATTTTTTGGAAAAAATTATTAGTAGAGGAAGGACAAATCATTCTTAGTATCTAAGCTACAAAAATAATATTATATAGTTGCATTTTAAATACTTGATCATAACAATCATGTCTCTCTTTAAATTTTTTCCTGATTAATTTCTCACTGATAACAAAGACACCACTGGCAATTTATTTTCATTGACATATTAAGTGCATTCTGTGGAATTCCAAATTTTTTTTCTGAGACAGAGTCTCGCTCTGTCATCCAGGCTGGAGTTCAGTGGCATGATCTCGGTGTACTGCAAACTTCACCTCCCTGGTTCAAGCAATTCCCCTGCCTTGGCCTCCTGTGTAGCTGGGATTACAGGTGTGTGCCACCATGCTCAGCTAATTTCTTTTTGTATTTTTAGTAGAGATGGGGTTTCACCATGTTGGCCAGTCTGACCTTGAACTCCTGACCTCAGGCAATCTGCCCACCTCAGCCTCCCAAAGGGATTCCAAATATTAAGCAAAACTATGTAACAGCATTAAAAATCCCTGCTGATAATAACTTAAAACATCAAGTAAAGGCATGTAACAGAACTCAGGTTTACCTGCTCACAGCTCAAAAGCCAAACTTGAGAGAGAAGAGTTGGTGGGAGAAAAAGCAGGTTTATTCAGGAGCTGACAACCAGAGAAGATAGTGGACTCGTCTCACAAAGACCATCTCAAGTTTCTCAGGCCAGCTAGAGAGTTTTTATAGGAAACTTGGATATGGACCATGCACAGGGGTTGACTACATGTGGGGCAACATGTCTGGTCTTGATGACTATCTTGAGCAACGGGCCAACTAGTGGTCTGGCTGGTGTCAGCTTGATTGCGACAGGAATATAGATGAACTACACACAGATGAAATGCATTTTTCCTGGGGTGGAACACTCCACAACCTTGATTTATTGCTTAGTTTTTCAAGGTCTGTTCCTGGAGTTCTTTAAGCAATGCACAAAAGTTAAGCGTTATTAGAAGCTCAGCATAGAAAGAAGTGAGAGGAAGAGAAAAAGGAGAATAATTGTTTTTCTAAATGGGTGGTAGTTGTAGTTACAGGCATTCATCTTCAGATGGAATGAAACCAATCGGAAACCAATATAGGTTTAAGATTAAAAAGTTTCAATTTTATTGAACAATTTTTAAATTCTGAGTTTAAGACCTCTGTAAGTAAAAATGATATATGCAAGATTTATTCCCCACGATTATTTGATTTTCTCAGTCCCTTAGGAATAGCTTAATTCATTTCTTTTTTATTTTGGAATTTTACTTTCTCTTCTCAAAAGAAGTGTTACCGTTTCCCAGATAAGGAAGAATACAACATCCACCAAACAATCACAGCAAAAGTACGGAATCCATCCAGAGGATAATAGCAAGACTAAAACAATATAGCAACTATCACTGTGAAAAGGACTTTGGGTGAAGGTCATCAATAGATGCTTAATCTAGAGGGCTGATACGTATGATAAGAGTAGGATATTTGCCTGTTTTTTCCAAACTTCTTATTAGTTGCAAGAGGAAAAACAATGACTGTACAGTGGAGAAACCATGCAACATCTTGACCAGGTGTTGGCAGAAAATTTTCCAAGGGTCCCCACTATTCCTGCAAATCTCATGAGCAGAAACATGCTGCATTTTGTTCTGGATTCCCTTTTTTAGGAATGATTTTGTTGCAAGCAGCTTTAGAAGATAGATAGCTTCTCCCTCCATAGGAAAATGAAATAATGTTTATCGTTCATTATAAAAGATTTGAGTTCCCTAAACTGAAGGTCTTTCTCCTGTAATGCAACCGACTGCATATGCTGATACTCATCAGAACCTATTTGTATTATTCCTGTGGACTTGGAGCATTGAGAATAGATGTAAGTATGCTGCTTCTCATACTAGCAGCAGCACCATGAATAATAATACCTTTTGTGTCTGACTCAAGAAGTCAGACCAGCATCTTCGCTGACCTGTGTCAGCGAAATGTGGCAGGTTAAGTTTGTTAGCTTGCAAGTAGCATAAAATCTCAGACCTTTCACAGTTCTTGACAGCAGGATCAAAATTAACATCATTAACATCATCCATAAGGGATAGACTTTGCACACTTCCAAATACTTTGAGAAGGATAAAACATCACTTACAAAGTATCTGACCAGGGCGGCATAACTAAAATCTAATTACAAGGAAACCTCAACAAACCAAAATGAAGAACATATTCTTTCTTTCTACTTTTTTTTTTTTTTTTTTGAGACAGGGTCTTGCTTTGCTGCCCAGGCTGGAGGGTAGTGCTGCAATTAAGGCTCACTACAACCTCTGTCTCCTGGGCTCAAGTGATCCTCCCTTCTCAGCCTCCCAAGTAGCTGGGACTACAGATGCGCACCACCATGCCCGGCTAATTTTTGTATTTTTTGTAGAGACGGGGTTTCACCATGTTGCCCAGGCTAGTCTTGAATTCCTGGGCTCAAGCGATCTGTCTGCTTTGGCCTCCCAAAGTACTGGGATTACAGGCCACTGCGTCCGGCCTGGAAAACATTTTCTAAACTGACCAATATTCTTCAAAAATGGCAATATCATCAAAGAGTTTTTTTTTTTTTAAGTCTAGAAAACTGTTTCTGAATAAAGAAGAATACAAAGACATGGCAATTAAATGAAATATATGATCCTAGACTAGATCCTGTACTGGAGGGAAAAATGCTTTAGAGAATATTATTGGGATATCGACAAAACTGGAATACAGATTGTTGATTAAAGTATTGTATTAGTATGATGTTTTCTGAAATATAACTAGATTATGGTCATGAGGAGAATGTTTTTGTACTTAAGAAAAACACATAGTATAAAGAGATATAAAATCATGACGCATAAAGCCTAATTTCAAATTGTGCAGAATAAATGAATTATATGTTTTATGTGTGTATATATACATCTAACTATAGGTGATAGTTAAATAACGATAAAGCAAATGTGGTGAAAGATTTAACAATTTGGCGAATCTGGGAAATGAGTACATGATTATTCTTTGTTCTATTCTCGCAACTTTCCTATAATTTCAAAATTATAGCAAAGCAAGTTTTTTAAAACACGTGGAATCTACAGGATTGTGTAAAACAGTCCTTTACTTCTCTATTGTTGCTTATCAGTTCATTCAGATGCCATTAAGCCAGCCTCAAGAATTCCGTCCTCTTTAGTTTCCCTTTTCAGAGATGAGATCTCGCTACATTGCCCATGTTGCCCCCAAACTCCTGGACTCAAGCGATCCTCTTGCCTCAGCCTCCAGAGTGGCTGTGGTTTCTCTTTTTACCCTTCCCTCCCCATACAACTTACTATTTTAAAACCACATTGCCGGCCAGGCACCGTGGCTCACGTCTGTCATCCCAGCACTTTGGGAGGCCGAGGTGGGCGGATCACGAGGTCAAGAGATCGAGACCATGGTGAAACCCCGTCTCTACTAAAAAATACAAAAATTAGCTGGGCATTGTGGCGCGCACCTGTGGTCCCAGCTACTCGGGAGGCTGAGGCAGGAGAATTGCTTGAACCCGGGAGACGGAGGTTGCAGTGAGCCGAGATCGCGCCACCGCACTCCAACCTGACGCCTGGCAACAGAGCTAGACTCTGTCTCAAAACAAACAAACAAACAAAACAAAAAAAACCACATTGTCCATTTCTTAGGGTCCACCTTCCTCTTTTTAATCTTTGACACAAGTAGCTAACACTTTCAGTTTCAACAGTTTCTCCTCCTTAGAGCTGCACCAAACTCCTAGTACTTTGCAAACTCTATCATTATTGACTCAGGACAAATGACCACTTAATATTTTTTAAAAGGCAGCAGATATGGTCAGATTGCCATCCTAATTTACATCTATGCACACCTTTGCCAATATTGGGTATAAACTTTACCAATCTGTCAGTCGGAAATATTTCATTATTCCAATTTGTATTTGCATTTGTAGTTATTAATGGTGTTGAACATTTTTATGTTTATTGGCTGTTGGTATTTTGTCATTTGTCAAATACCTTCTCATTCAGTCTTTTGAGCTCTTTTAATATTGCCTTTAGCCACTTTTTATAGAAAAATCCAACCTACTCTGGTAGTGGGTGCCGTTTAATGAAGAAGAAGGATGAGATATAATCTGCCAGCTGAAGAATAAGAAAAAGAACTTTCCAGACAGATACTGCTGTATGTTGGGAAGGTCTTTGACAAGTTTGAGGGACAGAAAGATGGGAAAGATAATCAAGGGTGAGTCAAAGAAGACAAGGATAAATGTTACTCAGGACCTCATAGACCAGGGTCAGAACACTGGACTTTATCCTTTGTGAAGCTGGAAGCAGTAGATGACACAATCAGATTTATTTCGTAAAAACAGAACTTTGGCTGCTGCATAAAGAATGGGAATGAGAGCAGATACCAGGACAGCAGTTAGGAGTTTATTATATAATTTAGACTAGAGATGATGGAGGCAACAATGAAGACTGTCACATTGGATTATTCAAATGTGGTTAGCAGGAAGAATTTATAGCATGATTAATGAAGGTTAGGAGACAAAAGCAAAGGAATTTGTCAATTGATGTCTCAATTTCTCATTTAAACAACTTGATAATAGTGTTGCTATTTAAAGAGAGAGGGGACACTGAAAGAAGAGCAGTTTTGGGGAAGAATATTACATGTCAGTTGGGACACGCTGAGTTTATGATGTGTGTAATGTATGTACAGATGATGAATAGGCTATTGTATGTCAGATCCAAACTTGGAAGATAAGTCTGCACATTCAGGAAACTGTCTTTTCATTGTGTCACATGTGCTGCAGGTATTGTCCCAGTTCCTCTTTTGACTTGCTTATTTCTTTATTTTTATTTTGAGATGGAGTCTCGCTCTGACTCCCAGGCTGGAGTGCAGTGGCACAATCTGGGATCATTGCAGCTTCCGCTTCTCGAGTTCAAGTGATTCTCCTGCCTCAGCCTCCCAGGTGGCTAGGATTACAGGCATGCACCACCACACCCAGCTAATTTTTGTATTTTTAGTAGAGACGGTGTTTCACCATGTTGGCCACGCTGGTCTTGAAATCCTGACCTCTGGTGATCTGCCCACCTTGGCCTCCCAAAGTGCTAGGATTACAGACGTGAGCCACTGCTCCTAGCCCTGCCTTGCTTTATTATGTTTCTAATCATACAGACATTTTACTTCATATGGTGTAGTATAATTTGTCAATATTTTTCTTAGGGGCTTCCAGGTTTTATGTCATGCTTAGAAAGGTGTTTCATACTCTCACATTAGAAAAATATTGATCCACGCTTTTAAAAGTAACTTTGAGATTTTTTTTAAACATCTAAATCTTTGATGTATATGTACTTGTATAACAGACCAACCTCTTGCATATATCAACTACAAATGCAGGACAAAATAAAGAAACCAGTACCTGAAGGCACTGGTGAACAAAGAAAACCAGGCCGACTCTAGAGGAGAATGTACACTGGAAGAAGGAAAGGGCATTGGGTGATTTTACCACTTTTATGTGTCCTGAATTAAGGACAGGCCACACTCAGTGCCAGGTAGCATGGTGAAAACTCAGAAATATCTGTGTTTTTACTGGCTTAAAGAACCAGAGGTCACCATTCAAGAAAACCACGGGAACTGGGAAATGAGGACACATATCTTGGAACAGAGATTCACAGAGACAAAACACTCCAAATACTGTTTACAAACACTGCCCACACCATGTTGATGACTCCTAACCTACAAATGCATTGTTCAGACTATGCAACCCAGCCAAAGTTAAATGACTTTACAGGAGATTTGTGCTGCTGTCCACTGCTGAAATGACAGAGTTGAGAGTTTCTTGCTTTAACAAAACATGAATAAATAAACAAAATAATTTCAAAGAATGTAGAGACTCCAGAATATATGATTTACAAGTTACAAGTTCCAGTATAAAATCCAAAATTACTAGCCATGTGAAGCAACTGAAAAATATGAAGAATCCTGAAGAGGAAATCAATACAGAACTACCCAGAGGCAATCCAGATACTTAGCAGTTGTTTTTATTTTTATTTTTAGTTTGAGATGGAGTCTCACTCTGACACCCAGGCTGGAGTGCAGTGGTGCCATCTGGCCTCACTGCAGCCCCCGCTTCCCAAGTTCAAGTGATTCTTCTGCCTCAGCCTCTCGAGTAGCTGGGATTACAGGCACACACCACTATACCCAGCTAATTTTTGTATTTTTGCATTTTTAGTAGAGATGGGGTTGCCCTTCTTGAGGAATATCTTTGTGGTAGTCTCTGTAATTCCTGGTGAATGTGACTTGAATGTTGGCCTGCCTTGCTGTGTTGGGGAAGTTCCCCTGGATAATATCCTGAAGAGTATTTTCCAGCTTGGATTCATTCTTTCTGTCACATTCAGGTACACTGATCAAACGCAGATTAGGTCTTTTCACATAATCCCATATTCTTGGAAGCTTTATTCATTTATTTTCACTCTTTTTCCTCTAATCTTGCCTTCTTGACTTAATCTGACGATTAAGTCTTTAATCCATCTGGAGTTAATTTTAGTGTAAGGTGTCTGGAATGGGTCCAGTTTCTGCCTTATGCACATGGCTAGCCAGTTTTCCCAACACCATTTATTAAACAAGGAATCCTTTCCCCATTGTTTGTTCTCATCCTGTTTGTCAAAGATCAGGTGATTGTAGATGTGTGGCATTACCATCAAGGCCTCTGTTCTGTTCCACTGGTCTACATCTCTGTTTTGATCCCAGTACTATGCTGTTTGAATTACTGCAGCCTTGTAGTATAGTTTGAAGAGGAACTTTCTATATCTAACAGAGCCTTCACCACCTTTACCTCACTTACAATACCAGAACCCACAGTATTCCCTTGGCAAACTCCTGTGTTTCTCTGGCAATATGCAGGCCAAGGAAAATCCCATCACCATCTAGCCTGTGTAGTTTAATCACACATAATGATGACAGTTCTTCTGTCATGTGGAAAGAAGTTGTATTTTCTGAAGAAAATACATGAGGACACTAGATGGTGGAGGAGTGAGCAGGGTCTGCAAGAGGAAGGTCAGGATATGAGCAGATAGAGTTCAGAAACAAGGGACAACCATATGAAGGCCTAAATGCAAGGATTTTCCCTGCTTCTTCTCTCCCTTGTGTGGTGCAAGAGAAAGAATCAGATAAAGTCATCACAACTCCTAGGTTCTTCTATTTTGCAATGATTGGGAATACTTATTTAATTCTTCTATAAAAATAACTGCTTAAATTGACATTATAGTTTAATGTTTATTTAATCTGGAAACATGGAGTGGTGGTCCTTGGAAAGGCTGCCATGCCAAATTAGTGCTGAGAGGGCACGTTTTATCCACAGTGGCCGTCTATGGTCTAATCAGGAGACAAAATACACTTGTTATTTGAATAGAGAGAACTTAATATAAACAATAGTTATATAGCTGTAAAGGTGTTAACTATGAAATGGTAAAAAGAGAATCTAACAAATCATGGAAAAAGCAATTTCAGGAAACAAGTGTCACCCCTAAGCCTGAGAGATCAAAAACAAAGAAAAAAACCGTATTAATAGAAACAGAGAAGGGCACTGTGGTCCTGAAACTCCAGCCTCTCGGGAGCAGACACCAGCTAGCTGATGCTCGTGTTGGTGGTGGTGGTTGGGTGGTGGGTGGTGGTCATGAGGCTGGTTCTTCAAGTAATGAAAAAAGTGCAACCTGGATTCTGCTGCTGCTACAGAAAAAAAAAACACTACCGGGGTGGAAAAAAAAAGTGCAGCAGGATTAGTTTTTAATAGAACCACAAGAAGACAGGAAGCCATAAAGCAGCAAACCGGAAAAAGCAGTCCCTTCTTCCTCTCCAGCGTTGCTGTTCTCCTCTCACGCCTCCTGCTGGAAGGCGCTACCACAGAACAGCATGGGGAAGCAAAAATGAAGGTTGGTAGAGTCCTTGCCACACCATCACAAAGAAGGTAGGGTGGAGCTGAGAGACAATATCTGGCAAAAGGATTTACAAGAGGGCAACAGAAAATATGTCTAAAGGTGTTTGTGCCATTGGTGATGGATCTAAAGGAAAATGGTAACTTTTAATGAACACACACTTAACTAACCAGCTGTCTTTCCTGTTAGTACCACCATTTACCAAGGCACTATTAGAGATTAATTCTTGAATCTTTTATTTTCATACCTTGTGTTCAATTAATTAGCAACTTCTGTCAGTTCTGCCACAACTTCTACACAGTCACTAATCCAATTTAAGCGTACCTCATTTTTCACATGATCTAAAGCAACACCCTTCTAAATGGTATTTCTGACTCTAGTTTCATCTCCTTTTAGTGAATCTCAAACCTAGCAGCATAATAGTATCATCTGAGAAACTTCTTAAACTATCTCATTTCCAAGGACCCTGATTTAATTAGTTTGAACTGAGGTCTAGGGATTAGCACTTTAAAAGCTCCCTGGGTAGTTCTAAAGTGCAGCCAGCTTTGACAGCTATTATTTTAGTCTGTCCTCCATAATAGTGTCAAATTATTTTATTATTATTTTGTGGTCTGCAAATCCAATAACCTTGGTTCATTACCCAGAATTCTTCAACAATTATCCATATAAACAGACAATGTAGATAAATGACAAGCCTATGGTTCTTGTTGGTCAGCTTTCCACATACCTCTCCACCTCCAGTTAATTCTCCTCCCAGACACTGTCATTGAACTGGAAGCATCTAACTTTCATTTTCCAACAGCATCGAGTTACTTGCAATTTCCTGAACAAAAGATACTGTCACCTATTCATACATATGCGTATCTTATTCTCTCTCAGGAAAAGAACCTCTCTGAAAAGACAGCAAACTTGAAACACTTTTAAAAAACACATAATGTACTGTTAATGTTTTTAAAGCAGTATTCAAAACTAAACTCTTTCTGTGATATCAATTATATGAAAAGAATGTGAATGCATAGAAAAAAGGTTGCAGGAAATTTATTAAAATGTTCATTGTAATTGTCTCTAGGTGGTGGAGTTATAGATTTTGTTTCCTTCTCTATACTTTTCTATAGTTTAGAAATATATGATATATAAAAATATATTTTTTCCACAATGGCATATATTATACCTCTAAATAGAAAGAATATGTAACATTGAGAAAATCATTGACATATTTAAAAAGTCACCACATATACCTCTATATCTTATCCCATTCTTGAATTAACATAGAAGTGTTTGTTAATAAGATAGGATAGTGGGCCTGGGCAGGAAGATGGCCTCAGGCCAGGAGATCAGTCCAGGCAAGAGTGAGATCCAGTCTCTACAGAAATTAAAAAAAAATTAGCCAGGTGTTGTGGCGCTTACCTGTAGTACCAGCTACTTGGGAGGCTAAGGTGTAAAAAAAGAGAATTTGGCCGGGAAGTCAAGGCTGCAGTGAGATATACTCGCTCCACTGCATTCCAGCCGGGGTGACAGAACGAGAGCCTGCCTCTAAAAGACAAAAAATAATAATAATCATAAAATAAATTTTATAAAAGGATAGAGGGGAATACTAACATTTATTCGCTTAAACAAGTTTTTATACCTGTCCTACACAAAAGTGCGTTTTTCCTTCAGCCACCAGATGGCAAGCTCTTCCCATATATTGTTCCATTTACAGCTTGCTGAAGCACCTTTTTAGGGATTGTGCATAATTTACATAAATACTTTTGATTTTCAACTAACAAATTATAATGTATTATTTATGTTTAGAGCATATTTCAATACACACTAAGAAAATTATGAGTTTTAATTATTTAAAATTTAAATCAATTTTTTCATAAATATCTCATGTTTATTGGTATCATCTCAAATAATTCTATCCCAATTAACTCACCACACAAAAGGTAGTAAGAATTCCCTTCTCTTTTGAATTTCGTTTTGCTTTCATTCTGATTTAGACTTTTAGACTTGCAGATGATGCCCACAGGAATTCTTCAGTCTAACTGGTGTTGTTGAAGGATAAGCAGACTGCCATCCTCCTTCCGTGTATGCCAGCTGACTCCACAATGGCAGAGACCTAAGAATTGGCATTCATAGTGGGGGGAGGGGGTCAAAGTTAACCAAGCTTCCCAAGCTCGGAGCTGGTAGGAGAAGGGATATTCCTGTGGGGAATGTCCTGGTGGCACATATTCTAAATAATTCTAAAATCTTGCCTGTAATAATGTATTCAGGAATATTAATGAATATTCCTAAGAGTTTGGAGGATAATGGCTTCTCCAGCAATATATATTTTTTAAAATGGCTATTTTCCACCACTGTTTTTATGTAAGATATTATTGGCATCAAAGAAATCTCAAATTCTCTCCAGAGTTTTTTTCCTTTTCTCTATTCCTTTCTTTCCAAAATCTGATTGCTTGTCAAAAATGATTCTTCTTTAAGTTTCACTTTTGTCGGATGATGACACATCTGCCTGGCATTACATTTCCAATTTATAATAAACAGTACTCAGGGAATTGGTAAAATTTGGTACACTCGAAACTGTTTTTCTGCTGGATCAGCCAAGCCTTTTGCTTTTGAATACGTGAGATGCATTTATAATACCTAAATTTTAGGACTGAACATTACATTCAAGGGTGGTTACTACACATTAGAGAAGACTATATAAGCATGCAGTAATTTTTCATAATTGTCTTCTGATTACAGAATACATGCTCTTTATAAATCTTTTGCAATACTCTGAAAGCTCAAGGAAGAAAAGTTGAAATGTTCGTAATTTCCCAACCCAGCAAAAGTGCCTGATAAGTGGCTATGAAATCGATTATAAGGGTTTGTGTCTAAAAACATCAATACCTCTGCATTCTTATCATTTTCCGTAGTAAAACTTTAACATTTGGAGTTTTTTGCAATTATGAATGATTTTAAAGATAGTAACAGAAAGTACATTGTGTTTTGGTCTTTAAACTAGATGTCAACCTATATTTTAAAACCATTTTTATTCACATTTTATTTTCTTGTATTTGTTTAGGGTTAAACATTTTTCTTAACTGATGTTAACACCTAGGGCTACAAATCAGCTCTGCATCATGAACATGCAGCTATTTGACTGATCGATCTTCCTTGAGATAACGGAAAGTCTGAATGCTATTCTTGCTATTCCACACATTTCTGTGGGACCTCAGCAAGTTAATTATCTTCTTTGTGTGCTTAATCCTCTTAGAGCACAGCCCTCATCACTTCTGTATGCTATGCCATTCTATGAGGATGAATGTTTCTCTTTATCCTCTGTATATAGAAATGGAAAAAATAGAGTCAAATACAAGAACAAGAAGCCTAAGTGTTTGTATCAAGCTAAGAAACGGGCTCAATATCTGGAGAATCCAATGTCTGCTTCAGTCTTTTTGTAGGTTTTAGAGCACAATTTTAATTTAAAAATGATTGGAAGTCAATATTCAAATGATTTTCTTTTTAATTATTTTCCTAATCTACTGAAACAAACTTAAAAATAACATCATCTCTGCTATTAATTGCTACTTGGTGTGAGAATAACATGAATTTCAAAGTAACAAAACTACAGATTTCTTTTTAGAACATTTCATATTAATTCATTATAAGAACATTTGTAGAGCACTGACATAGATGAATAAAACACCGTATTTACTTGGAGTCTAGTGAATGAGTCAGAGAAATATACAATTATACTGTACTGAAAAATTATTGATTGAGTGCTACTGTTTCATGTAATGTTTTAGAGACTGCAGATAGAGCAGTGAACAAAACATACAAAAATTTCCACTCCCATGGAGCTTATATTTTAGAGAAGGCAGACAGACAATAAATAAATAATCAAATAATACGGTGTGGCACATGGTGATGAAAGCTGCAGAGAAAAATAACAGGCTATAGGAAGTACCATTGATAATGTCACAGTTTAGCAAAGTTCTGAAGGAAATAAAAAAGGAAGCCATGTTTATATTTGCCTGAAGAAAGTTTCAGGGAAGATAAGACCAAGAGTCCACCAAGGTTTGAGTGCCGTAATCTACGTGGAGACTGGTAGGAGACGAAGGGAGAGCCTATAGGTCTTCGTGGGTGTTATAAAGACTTTGGCTTTTACTTAAAGTGAGATTATCAGAGGCATTCTCACCAGAGCTACTCCATCTTGAATAGGGGCTTGGTAAAATAAGGCTGAGATCTACTGGGCTGCATTCCCAGGAGGTTAAAGCATTCTTACTTACAGGATGCGATCGGAGGTCAGTGCAAGATACAGGTCATGATGACCTTGCTGATAAAAACAGTTTGTAGTAAAGAAGCCAGCTAAAACCCACCAAAATCAAGGTGGTGACAACGTGACCTCTGGTTGCCATCATTGCTCATTATACACTAATTATAATGCATTAGCATACTAAAAGTCACTCCCACCAGCACGATGACAGTTTACAAATGCCATGGCAACATCAGGAAGTTACCCTATATGGTCTAAAAAGGGGAAGAACCCTCAGTTCTGGGACCTGGGAATTGCCTTTCCCTTTCCTGGAAAACTCATGAATAATCTACCCCCTATTTAGCAGATAATCAAGAAATGACCACTAAAATGGGCAACCAGCAGCCCTCGGGGCTGCTCTGCCTTTGGAGTAGCCATTCTTCCCCTACTTGCTTAATAAATTTCCTTGCAGTTTATGGACTTGCCCTGAATTCTTTCTTGCTCAAGATCCTCTTGGGGTCTGGACTGGGATGCCTTTCTGGTAACAAGATGAGAAGCCAACTAGAGAGTTTTGAAAAAAGAGTGAAGTGGTCTGACTTTAATACATGAACCCAAATTAGGAGGATATTAATATCCCTGAGGAGAGAGGATGGAAATCTGGACCAGGGTGGTAACAGTGAAGGTGTTGAAAAGTGGTCAGATCCTAAATATGTTTTGAGAGAAAAGCTGACAGAATATGCTGATGGGTTTGATGTCAGCTGAAAGAGTCCAGAGTTTTGGTCCAAGAAACATTACTTTTAATGAAAAACTGAGTTGATACTTTTACATTATGACATAGCCTATGTAATTGCTTTGACACTGACGTCATAGATTTCTGCCAAAAGGGATTTATTTCCTGTCTAAAGCCTAATATATCCCACACTTCATTGGTTAAGACTGCCGTAATTGTCAATCAGATGAAGAAGAAGAAGAAGAAGAAACCCTTGTTCTGTAATGATTATCAGGCTTTAATACTATCTCTATGAAGGGCTCCGCCACATTACTATTACTATTTTTTTCTTTTTCGAGATAGGGTCTCACTCTGTCACCCAGGCTGGAGTTCAGTGGCATGACTTCTGTTCACTGCAACCTACCCATCCCAGGCTCAAATGATCCTCCTAACTCAGCCTCCTGAGTAGCTGAGATTATAGGCATACACCAACCAGGCCCAGCTAATTTTTGTAGTTTTGTAGAGATGGGGCTTCACCATGTGGCCTGGGGTGGTCTTGAACGCCTGGACTCAAGCGATCCTCCCTGCTTGGCCTCCCAAAGTGCTGGGATTATAGGTGTGAGCCACCACACCCCACCCCTGTCAGATATTTTGGATCTGTTTAAGGTACCAGGTTGTTTCCCAAACCCTAAGACATATTTGAGAATGAGGCAAGTAGACCATCCCCATGTATTACATTACATAAATGTAATTCAAATGTTTATTTGCATCTTTCAAGTAATGCAATGTCCTTGCCATCTTCTAGTGAGTCAGAGTCTTTCATTACATAGACCAAGAGAGAATTGTTGCCTAGGGAATACGGGTTGACAGATCATCCCTGTAGGCAAACCTCGTCTAACCATCCAGATATGACCCAGGCTTCACTAACTCGGTTCCACTCAGAGCTCCAGCAGCTCTTATGGCTTTCCTTCCTCATGCCATGATTGGTTTGGGAATTCATTTGGGTTTAAGTTGGCAGACGGTGCTCTCTGTGGACATGGGTAGCTGGGGATGGCAAAGGTAAAGGAAGCGAGGCAGGATTGACACTTCATTCACAGTTATTCCCGAATATCACCTTCTAAAGCTTCAAAAGTCATCTCCGACTTTATGAGTTCTTTAAATAAGGGGCCCTGGGACACATCTCCTCTACTGCCATTGTCATACCTGGATCCTGGGAGGAATGATTCATTTAAGAAATACTTCCTGAGTATTTAAATTGACACTGTCCCGAGGCTCAGTGGTGAGCAATGGCTCATCCAACATGACACTCACAGCCTCTCAGAAGGGACGAACAATAAACAAGTACATATGTTAATTTAATAATTTCCAAAAGCGGTAAGGACTGTGAAAAACATAAAACAAGATGATGGGATAGAGTTTCTTTTGTGGGAGGGGAGATGGTAGAGTGGAGAGGCTTCTTTAGACTGAATGAGTGGAGAAGTGACATTTGACATGAGCCTTGAAAGATGAGAAGGACTCTGTCATTTTAACTTAATAAGCATTTATTTAAAGTCTAGTGTATGTAAATCTGGGGTTAAGTATTGGGAAGGGAGTACTGTGAGAAAAATACAAGGCGAAGAAAACACGGTCCCTGCCTCCTGAAACCAATCTCCAGTAAGGAAGACAGACATGTGTTAATGACCAAACTTCACAGAAGTGCTATAGGAGAGCTGTAAACAAAGTACTGAAGTAGGACAGAAAGAGAAAGATAGTGCTCTTTAAAGTATCTGAAGACATTTGAGAGATAGACTTGGCAATAAGAATAATGGCTATCGAGCCCTGTGTATCGTTAGCTATTGTGCTCATGGGATTTAAAGGAATTCTCTCACTTAATTCTGCCAACCCTAAAAAGCACATAGATGACCTGGGATTTGAGCCTAGTTCATCTAAGTATGGAATTCCTTCTTACGGAGATACTGTAAACCTTAAGATAATCTACGTATTAGCTGTGTTTTCTGTCTTCAACTCATTCTTTCTGTGTTATATATCAACTAGACAGCTCTTGTCACTGTTTACTTTTTTTTTTTGAGAGAGAGAGAGAGAGAGTCTGGCTCTGTCGCCGAGACTGGAGTGCAGTGGCATGATCTCAGCTCACTGCAACCTCTGCCTCCTGGGTTCAAGCAATTCTCATGCCTCAGCTCCAGAATATCTGGGATTACAGGGACCAGCTACCACACCCGGCTAATTGTTGTATTTTTAGTAGAGATGGGCTTTCACCATGTTGGCCAGGCTGGTCTCAAACTCCTGACCTCAAGTGATCCCCCTGCCTCGGCCTCCCAAATTGCTAGGATTAGAGGCGTGAGCCACTGTGCCGGCCTGTTTAGTCTTATTCATACCATCATTCCCAAAATATGTACACGTAATAAAAACATTTAAAACTATGAGGGAAATCTTATAGTGCACCAAACTTACTTGAGAATGCATAAGTTGTTTGTTTCTTTCTTTTTTGAGATGGAGTATTGTTCTGTTATTCAGGCTGGAGTACAGTAACACAATCTCAGCTCACTGCAGCCTCCGCCTCCCAGGTTCCAGTATTCTTCTGCCTCAGCTTCCCCAGTAGCTGGGATTGTAGGCATGTACCACCACACCTGGCTAATTTTTGTATTTTTAGTAGAAATGGGGTTTCATCATGTTGGTCAGGCTGGTCTTGAACTCCTGGCCTCAGGTGATCCGGCCTCCTCAGCTTCCTAAAGTACTAGGATTACAGGCATGAGCCACTGTGCCCAGCAAGTTTTTAGACTACAGTATATTACTTGGTTTACTGTTTAAGATAATTGTATTTTATTTCATCTAGAATCAATATTAGAAAGTACATGCATATGTTTAGATGAAGAGGGAAAGTGGATCGCTTTTTAAATCCTTCCTCTACATCATCAGTCTAAGTTACAGCAAGTCCATAAACCCACAGAGTCCAGGAAGGATCCATAGCCTTGCAGGGTGCTAGTGGGGAGAATTGGGCTCTTCCTGGAAAGCTAATGTGGGAGTTTTGGACTCAGAAAAATGCTTTCTTGGGAAAACAAGATTATAGTTTGTAAAATTTGTATTTGAAAATAAATAACATTGCCCTTTCTTTATTCTGTCTTTTATGAAACAGCAATATTTTTATGACCCTGGAAATATAATAATGTTGACATGTTGATTTATTTGTTATTTTCTATCTGTAGTAGATGACAGGTGATCCTAAAAGTTACATTCAGCTATATTTTAGGCAGGCATGCTGAGTTAAAGTTAAGACAATATCAAATCTTAAAAAAGTGAGACATTAAGTGCTACTTTTGAAGTCACTGATTCAACTTTCCTTAGGTGCTGACTGTAATTCTTTCCAATCTTTTAAAATTTACATTTTTACGGAAATAAATTGAGGAACACAATTCACATTCTAGTAAATTGGTAACCACTTCTAAAAATTGGCCATCTCAGCAGAAACAACATAAACTAAACAGATGATCTATTTGACTACCGCACTTATGTAAGGTTTATTCTTTGAAGCTATGTTTGGGACTTTTTGTTTGTTTCCTTTACTTCCTTCTTCAAAAGATGGGAAGGAAAAGATGATATGCTGACTGACAAACAGGGGTATAGATTTGACTCTCATTTGGCAGTTAACCTAGATACTGCTATGGAAATTATATATATAAAATTATATATCTATGGCTCTCTGTGTATATATATATATATATAATTTTATATATATGGTTCCATATATATATATACATATGAACATGACTCTGGAAAAGAACTTTCCTTTAAATCCCTGAATGTGGCAACCAGGGAATATCAAGAAATTAAGTATTTCCTATGCAGGTAATATTATTGCAATTCCAATATTTTGACAATGTTAAGTAATTTTTAGCCATATTCTAAAACTTCCACCTGAAACCGCTCCTGACAGCTACCAGAGAATAGAAATCACCTAAAGTAAAAGAGATATATGGAGAAAAGACCCAGAGAAAAAGCCATCCAGGATCCGTGGTTTTTGAGGGTTATGTAGAGAAGTTGAAGTCAGCCATGCTGGCATAAAAGAAACTGTGAAGTAAGAAGAATGAGCAGAGTTTGTGGTACCTAAGAATCCAAGGGAATAAAGTATTTCCCTCCCCCCACCCCGCCTTTCTGAGGAAGAGAGTATTTTAAGGATGAGGCATCTGTCAGAGCTGAGCATATTTTATTTTTATAAGAAGTGATAATTGAAAACTGGGATGTTGTATAGATAATTTTGTATGTTAGTAGGATGAAGGTAAAATAAAATTGATTTTACATGTGAAGGATATTTTAAGAAGTAGCATATATACCTGCTATTTAAAAGTCTACCGGTATAGTTGACAAATATATTTTATGCATCATGGCACAGCAGTGATATGGAGGAGAATATAATTAGACTTAGGAATATATTATAGTTCAAAGACAATTAAAAATTGTCTAGGTAAGATGGTTGGAGGTGGGGCTCAAGATGTAGGAGTTAGCATGGCAGAGAACAGTATAGGAACAGAAGGATGGATGTGTGCAAGAAATCCATGTAGATAGATAGCAATGAAGCCATAAGCGCTGTAGTTATCACCAAAGATCAATATATTAGCACAAAAGATAAAGATTTGAAAAGCCCATGGAAGATTACCTAATGAAAGATCTTTGAAGACATGGTAGATTTCTGTTTGAGTAGCTAAAAGAGTAACAAAAACCTTGAAAGAACTGAAACCTGAACTATTACAAAAAGATAGTCCATGATATCCAAAAGTAGCCTGAATTAGTGAGAGATGTATTTTTCTAGAAACAGTTAATTTTAGCATTTCAATATCAAATATGTTTATCTTATATTACTAGAATTTAGTAATTCTATAGCTAGTGAACCATCAAGTTTGAGTAGTATCAGTCCAAAGAGTTGTTCTTTTTCATAGGATAGATTTGTATGATCCAAACGTTCCACATAATAGTTCATCCCTTTATTTTAATTGTGCATATATAAGTTTTACAACCTTTCTATCTAGCCTTAGTCCTATTTTTCCATTCACTTTCACTGTGAAAAAATAAGAGAATATTAATTTTTCTAAGTCTTAAGTTTTCCTATGTGTTCAATTCTTTTTTCTAGATGTCAGAACTAATTTTATTCTCCTTAAGTTTAGCTCAGAACTGGGCTCTGATCCCATGACTTGTCTGGCCAAGGAAACTCCAAATCATTGGCTAACTTTCAAAAGATCAACAGATGTTCCTGCTAATATAGTTTGTTAGTCTCCTGAGTCAAAAGGCATCCAATGGAGGCAGAATTAACAACATACTAGATTTCTAAACCAAAGCCTGATGCCAAAGAGAAAATAAACCACTTCTAAGAATGTGAAGAAATCAAAGTTCTTAGAGTGAAGACTTATCCATGCAATATTTTCTTTCAAGTTAAGTTCTAACATCTGAGATACCCTATCATAGCTCCAGCAACCTAAGTGTCAGTTCTCATCTGACACTGGCTTTTAGAATACTCACATCAATACACCTGAAAGCCATAATTGCTTGAATGATTCAGATGATAGCCTAATTATTGTATTGATTAAGTCATTTTGTTTTGATTGACTTGAAGTCATGCATTTTAAGCGTAAATTTTCTTTTGAAGCAAGGTTGTAAGAGAAACCTTAGCTTATTTGCTGCCTACCAACAAAAAACCTTCAGTATTTGCAAAACTTACTGCACTATGCTATAGTGGGTGGTCAGCTTAAGTGTGGGTTTTGAGGTTGGTTTTCATATTTATTTATGAAATACATATATTATCAGAATATATTTTTTAGTGTTAAAAACAATCATGTGGCACAAAGGTTTTAAGAACTAGCTGAAAAAGCTGAAGAACAACATGAATGGGACCACATATTTCTGAGTGGGTGAAAAATGAAATATATTTTGTTACCTAGAGTTTTCCATTGTCTTAAAGGTCACTCTTATCTGTGACTCCAGCTCAGTGTTTCGTAACTCTGGGATATTTATTGGACGTTAAATATAATTGCCCCCTAGAATTTCTTATCATAATTTTTACCTTTTCCATCTAAAATAATCTTTTAAACTATAAAGTGCAGAACACTCTCACTTAAAGGTATAAACTACAAAACATAATTTTATAATTTATGATTTAATTTAATTTAAAATTGCTTTAATGATTTAAACTTTATATTGAACATTAATTCTAATTGCACAAAATGACACACGGAATATAGATCATCTCTTTTCAAATAACTAATGTTAATCTGGGCACTCTCAGAAGCAGATGTTGAGACAGTATTAAATGGTCAAGTATTTTACTGCTGATGTGAAATGGCTGTGTTAATAAAAAAAAAAAAAAAAACAGGGAGGGAGCTAGAGAAGTCCGGGAGACAGATGTGACCATTAGACCAGGATGCAAATCTGACCCCAAGTGAAGGAAAAAAGATTGGACAGAGGAAGATGAGTGGCAGCTGTCTGCACTGCAGCACAACTGAGTTCTGGAGATAAAGTTGGCTAACAAAGGAATTCTTTGTCTTCTTAGGAATGGATCTTTCTATCTCCACAAAAACCAGTCATCAGCAAGAAGCCGCGTGTGGGCTGCACATTCTCACGTCAAAAGATAAAGTGGGTTTGAAGTTCAATCCCTGGGCCCTCAGTTAATGCACTTTCCCCGTGTTAGGGATGTGTTGGGCATAGTCTCATGGCTACCACAGCCACCAAGTCAGCATCTCCAAACTTGACCTCCCTTTTGATTTCTGCTTCTAAGCTGTGAGCCACCTACTGGACAGCTCAATCTGAATGATCTTTTGACCCCTCAAATTCAGTAATTCTGTGCATTCCAAAATGGCCATATTAGTTCAGTCCTAACTCATATCACCATTATCTCAAATACCAAGGGAAATTTTTTTACCTCTTCTCTTTTTTTCTTCCAGATCCAAATAACTAATGAATTCTTTTGATTCACTCTCTACCCCATCTCTTCCTTCTGCCCCTTCTATGGGTTTTCAATGCACGTGCTCTAGTTTAGACTCTCGTTACCTTTATGGCACATTATCTGCACCTGTTGGCCTCTCTGCAGGTGTTGCTACCTGCCAGCTCTCTGCTCTCTAATTCACTTAAAGTACTGTTGCCAGATTAATCTTTTTTAAAGGGCAGCGCGATTGTATTATTTCTGTTCTACAAGAAAAAATCAACGAAACCTTCGATGGCTCCCAATTTCTTACAAAACACACTTCTGTATCCATAGCCTGTCATTCAAGGGCTTCCACGACCTGGCTCCAGTCAAGCTTTTTAATTTTACCTCCTAAAATTCCTTTTATACACACTGATTTTAGTCTTCTGAGTTACAGCAGGAACACAATGATGCTGTGAACTTTCCTATCTTTGAGACACTTCCTCAAAGATCTGCTTTTATTTTCTCAGTCACTTCTGTCTATATTACTTCCAGACCATCAACCACAGTCCAGCTCAAACGTTACTTTGAGATCTTTCACCAAATCCCCTAACCAGAAATACTCTATTAACTGAATTTGCTGTTATATAAGCTATATCTCTAGTTTATAATGAAATTCGTGTATGGGAGTGGGGATGAGTGCATATTATCAAGCAAGTATGGAAATTAGTATTGTGAGGGAAAATGTAGTATTTGGACAATGTAAATGCTGAATACTGTAATCTAACAGAAAGGCATACATTCTGAATATGCAAAACTTTTATAACCTTTAACCCTGAAAAATGGAAATTACAAATTTCAAAAGAAATGTTTTGTTGTCATTGAATACTGATATATAGCAGGAAGCAACCGAGCACATACACCAGTAATTGGAGGTCACATAATACAGTAAAGCAAATGCCACTACAGTATTTCAGGGAGTAGTTTAGCAAGCCACAATATGAAATAAATGTGGCTGAATTATTGTACAGATAGCCAAAGTACATATAGAAAAAAATTTCATTAAGAACTGGAACAAAATATAAAGCAAAGGCAAACAAATTTTAATATCGTATTTATGCATGAAGCAAGCATTTGTTGAATATTAGTACCTGGCATAAAACCACAAAGATATAAATAAATACATTAGCTTGTATATGATGCTACAGCAATGCCTTTGTTGAATTTAGCTATGTTTATTAGTCATACATTTAAATATAGAAGGTTTGAGGAATAACTTCAACACTATATTGGATCAGCTTTGTGGTCTTCAGGGTTTTCTTTTTCATTTGTTTGTTTTTTAAGACATAGTCTCACTCTGTCGCCCAGACTGGAGTGCAGAGGCGCGATCTCGGCTCACTGCAACCTCCGCCTCCCAGGTTCAAGTGATTCTCTTACCTCGGCCTCTTGAGTAGCTGGAGGCGCCCGCCACCATGTCTGGCTAATTTTTTTGCATTTTTAGTAAAGATGGGTTTCACCATGTTGGCCAGGCTGGTCTCAAACTCCTAACCTCAGATGATCCACCACCTGCCTTCCAAAGTGCTGGGAATACAGGCGTGAGCCATTGTGCGAGGCCTAAAAGTTTTTTTTTTGTTCTTTTTTTTTTTTTTAACTACAAAACATTCTTGCTTGAATGAATATTGAACTGTTTTTCCATTCAAAAGGAAACATACTTGCTAAAAAATTAAATCTTTGTTATGATAAGCTCACAGCCAACATAAAACAGCTCACTGCCTTAAAAAATGTATCTCATAAAGGATACAATTATCTCCATAAGGCCATAAGTAAAGGTTTTGAATGAGTGAAAATTCTGGGACATGCTATCCTACCCTATCTCTTAACATCACAAACTTGAAAAAGTATCTTTTTTTCATTATTCAAATGTGTTTCTAATGAAAAAGAAACCTTTCCTTTAAAAGGTACCTTTCTGTAATGCCCCCAAACCAATCAGAACCCTAGTCAAATCAGCCTGTAGTATACTGAATCTTTCTTTACTATTAAAGAGCAAGTTTAAATGCATCTATTTCATTCATAGTACTTGGGATCCTGAAATGGTCAAGATCGCTTATAAATTTTAAAAACCAACGAACTAAAATGGCCAACAAACATGTATGTGAGTTAGAATCATTTATTTTTACAAATGATATGGAACCATCTCTGGCATCGTACAAACAGGTCTCAACTAGTAGCAGTTCGATGCATAACTTTTTGTTTGGTTTTGTTTTTTAACAGAGTGTCTCACTTTGTCACCCAGGCAGCAGTGTAGCGGTACCTTCTTAGCTCACTGCAGCCTCAAGTTCCTGGGCTCAAGCAATCCTCCCACGTCAGTCTCCTGAGTAGCTGGGACTACAGACCTGAATCACCACACTTACCTAATTGAATAAACTTTTTTTTTGTAGATGTGGAGTCTTGCTACGTTGCCCAGGCTGGTCTTGAACTCCTGGCCTCAAGACATTCTCCTATTTTGGCCTCTCAAAGTGCTGGGATTACAGTTATAGGTCATTGCACTCAGTTCAAAACGTCTCTTAAAACAGAAAGTGAGAAGCTTTAAGCTATAGGAGAATTTCTAAATTTCAGACAACACATGCTTACCTTGGAACGTATCCCAAAACCTTGCAACCAATGCTCGAATTATCTGTGATACATAAACCAGAATTTAAACATTTGAATTCTCAACACAGAGATCATCTTATATACATGACAAACAGATTTACAGCTGCCAAGTCTATGAGTCAGTCATGAGACAATTTGTTGAACCCTTTCCCATGATCTCAGTATCCTTGGCCTTTGGTGAGTGAAAGACTGGGAAGCTGGAGAAATAGCAACATTGTCAAATAGTTTAAAAGATGAGATATTACGTTTCTGCCTTTTAAGAACCAGGATAGAAACTTGAATTCTTTTTATGCCAATTCTAAGACATGCAGATAAAGTTAATGACTTGTTTTCTTTGTTTTGATCCCTGGATTATCAGAGGGATCCAGAAATGGTTTGATAGTGCTGTATTTCAATAGATTACTGCATAGTATTTTTTGTTAAACTTTTTCTGGATGGTGCACACTTTTTCTTGCAAATGTTATCTGATCACTTTGACAATGATGGAAGAAGAAATTCTGTATTTCAGAAGTCCTGTGGGAAAAAAGTCCTACAAATATTTAGTGTCTTCTATATTACAGACATTGTACTGAATATTTTCACTTTTATTTAATTGAAATGGACTCAACATATCACAAATGAGAAGTACATGTTTTCTACTGCTGTGTAACAAATTAAGCAAATTACTATGAATTTAGCAACTTAGAGAACACCACCCATTTATTAGCACGCTGTTCTATAGGTCAAAATCTGAGTACAGTGTGACTAGATTCTCTGTTGAGGGTCTCACATAGTTAAAATCAAAATGTCTCACAGACCTCAGATTTTCCAAGCAAAATCTAGTTCTTATGGTTATAGAGATGAGGCCTGTGTTTCTTTGCTGGCTGTTAGCCAGGGACATTTCTCAGCCCACAAAGGCTTTCTGCATTCTTTGCCACAAGACCGCCTCGATCTTAAAGCCAGCAATGGAGAATCTCCCATGTATTGAATACGTCTCACACATCAAATCTCTCCAGGAAGGTCCCAGTCCCTTTCAAAGGCTCACCTGATTAGCTTAGGCCAGCATAGGACAGTCTCCCTATCTTAAGGTCAACTCATTTGAGAATTTAATTGCATCTACAAAGTTCCTTCATGGTAGCACCTAAATTAGTGTTTAATGGAATAACTGGGAGAAGAGGTGTGTATATTGGGGTGGGGAATCTTGGGAACTATCTCAGAATTTTGACTATCACAGTCTCATGAGTCTGCAATCAATGTTGGTGAGGCTGTGTTCTCAGATGGAAGTTTCACTGGGGGAGAATCTGTTTCCAAGCTCATTCAGGTCATGTGCAAAATTTATTTTCTTGTGTTATGTGACTGAGGACCTTGACTTTCTGGCTGTTGGCTAGAAGACACTTTCCAGTCCCAGAGATTGCCTGCTGCTCCTTCGCTCCCATGTAACGCTCTCCACAGGCAGTTCACAACATAGTTGTTTGCTCCAATTTTTTTTAAAGAGATGGCATCTCAACACATTTTCTAGGCTGGTTTCCAACTTCTGGACTCAGACAATTCCCTTGCCTCGGCCTCCTGAGTGACTGGGATTATGGGATTAGAGGCACTAGCTACTGTGCCTGGTTAGTTGTTTGCTTCTTGAAGGCCATCAAGAGAGTCTCTTTCTCCAGTCTACTAAGACTGGATCTTATATGATATAACCTAATCACAAGTGTGATGATTACATATTACATATGTAATATATACATATGTCTATACATGCATGTGTATATATTATTTATACATATATACACACATTATACATGTGTGTATATATGTATGTGTGTATATTATGTTAATGTAATATAATAAATATATATATGTATATATGCATGTGTGTGTATGGATATCGAGATACAGTTTGTAGTGGTGAGAAAAGAGAAACATCTTGGGAACTTACACAGCCTATAGGTTGGAGGGAAGCTGACTTAAATTTACTGAATTGAGAGGTTTCACCATGTTAGCCAGGCTGGTCTTGAACTTCTGACCTCGGATGATCCACCTGCCTCGGTCTCCCAAATTGCTGGAATTAGAGATATGAGCCACCACACCCAGCCTTCTACATTTCTGTAATAAAGAGTCAAGCATGTTTTCTAGCATGTTTATAGTTTTTTTACATTTAATTGTTAATATATCTGAAATTTATTTAGTTGTTAAAAAAAAAGGTAAGAATCATCAAATTGCTGTTAGTTGTTCCAATATAATGTATTGAATAATCTTTGTCTTTCTCCCTGAATCAAAATGCAACCATATTGCAAATTGAACAAATAAATAAACAAAATTTACTGAATTGAGTAGCACCAATTCTGTGCTCAGCTCCACACCAAGCTCTATACAGAAACAAAAATGAGATAAGCTTCATTTCCTATTCTGGGGCTTACAGTGTTGCTAGGGAAAAACATACATATTAGCAGATACAATCTAACATGGCATAGGATCGCATCAAAATTGGTTAAATGACTACAAGGATATAAGTGACATGGGACTCCAAAGAGGGCGGACAGGTTGGTCAAAGCTTGCTAGAGAGGCTTCAGATAAGTTTGGATTACGTAGGATACGGAGATGTAGGAAATAATGAAAGAAGTTGGGCATGGTGGCTCATGCCTATAATCCCAACACTTTGGGAGGCTGAGGAAGGAGGATTGCTTAAGTCCAGGAGTTCGAGACCAGCCTGAACAACATGGAAAAACCCTGTCTTTACAAAAAATACAAAAATTAGCTAGGCATGGTAGTGCACACCTATAGTCCCAGCTACTGGGCAGGCTGAGGTGGAGATTCACTTGAGCCCAAGAGGCAGAGGTTGCAGTGAGCCAAGATCATGCCACTGCACTCTAGCATGACTGACAGACTGAGGTTCTGTCTCAAAAAAAAAAAAAAAAAAAAAGAACAGAAGAAGGCATAAAAAAACATTCAAATATGGGAAATATTTTTAATGCAAATTTGTTTTTAGGACTAGCCCAATCTTTCACAAGACAGTGAGGAGGGCAAAATAAATGATTTGTATTAGGGAGAGAGTTGTAGGGCGTTTACTTGACTTAATCATTATGAGGTTATCACTGCTCTCATTTTGTCCAGTAGATTTTATGATAACAGGGAATAAAATATCCATGTGAAACATGGAAAACAAAATGCCAATATCTGAAGTATGATCAGTGTTATAGTGCAAGGTGTTAACATAGGATCCAGTTTTCTACTTTGTTTTAAACAGCAAAAAAAAATCTTACCAAGAATTTAAGAAACTGTTTTACCTCAAAAAATTGAGCTAGCCTGACATGCAATTACAAATGAGTATTAGAGACAATAAAAAGGATATTAATTTCCCATTTAATTACCAGACATCGAAAAGTATAAAATGCTTCATCTTATCTTACAATTATATATGCTGAAAAAGTACTTTTTGGTCTACACTTTCTTTTAAGTCCCACAATAAGTCTATGAGTAGAAAGTGTGGTTTATACATAGCTACACTCTATTGTAATAACACATCTGAAAAATTATATTTCACTATATGTAATGGGACAATGTATCTTAACTGGTTATTTACAAATTGCATTACATCATACAAGGCAATATTATCGGTTGAGAACACTAGTAACTGAAAGTCATAATTCAGTCATATATGACCTTATCATTTCTCAGAGTCTCTCATGAACCAATTTTCTACAATGAACTATTGGACTGGGTTGAAAGAAATTCTCAGAAGCTGAAATCTACTTCTCTCAGCTATAAATTCTTTGGCTAGTAAATACAAGCTCATCTTATGTGCATAAAGTAAGACACTACACTTTTATTCAACTATTTTAGTACATCTTGAATGTGGTTTCTTTCTAACTGAAAAAAGAATTGTGCTCGTAAATTCCCCCTGAACTCCTCAAAGCCATAGTGAACACTGCCTACAGAGAATCTATTCTGTAGATACCCTGGGATAAATATTGATTGTGACATTAAATAAATGAGTTTGATCTTCTCTTTTAAACACTCAAGGCTACAAGTAATGCAATCTCAAGGTAACAGAGGAAAAATAGGCATATGGATAGGAAATCTAGGCTTATATCTCATTGCACCAGAAAATAGCCCAATTGTCATCTGAAACCTCTATCTATTCTCATGTCAGCTAGGAGAGTGGGATGGGGCCTCTCCGATTCACTTTAAATTTAGCTAGATGTCTTAAACCTAAGGGCTTCCTGATTTTTTTCATGAAAGTTGTACATTACTCAAGGGCATATGATTAGTGGGCAAGTAGGTTTAAATTCAGCTCACACTTGTCTTGCCAATCTGTATGCTCGCTTGAGCCTGTGTCTGTTTGAATAAAGGAGAATCTTTTCCTCATTCATATAAAGGCTCTGTATGGATTGGTTCTGTTCCTACTAAAGACCACACTGCTGGCTCTCAAAGCAAATGCATTAGCTCTGCCTGGAGGATCTTGAACAACTGTGACAAATGTCTTCACTCTGCCTACTCTAGCTAAAACAGTCTTTCTTTCTCTGTGTAAAGACTATGTGAAGAAGAAGAAATTTCTCAATTCATGTTGAAGACAATTCTCAACTCCCTTTAACAGGGAAGAAAAAAGAAAGTATCCCAACTTCATAAAAGGCTATTGTTTATGTTAATTCTCTCTTTCTGCCATAAAACTAAAAAAAAAAATAAAAAAATAAAAATAAAAAAAAAACCGGCCATGATGGCTCATGCCTGTAATCCCAGCACTTTAGGAGGCCAAGGTGGGTGGATCACGAGGTCAGGATTTCAAGACCAGATTGGCCAACTTGGTTAAACCCCATCTCTACTAAAAAATGCAAGAATTAGTAGGGCATGGTGGCTTGTGCCTGTAATCCTAGCTACTTGGGAGGCTGAGATGGGAGAATTGCTTGAACCAGGACCCAGGAAGCAGAGGTTGCAATGAGCCAAGATCGCGCCACTGCACACCAGCCTGGGCTACAGAGCAAGACTCCATCTCAAAAAAAAAAAAAGCACAACCATCCGATCTTTGACAAACCTGACAAAAACAAGCAATGGGGAAAGGATTCCCTGTTTAATAAATGGTGTTGGGAAAACTGGCTAGCCATGTGCAGAAAACAGAAACTGGACCCCTTCCTGACACTAAAATTAACTCCAGATGGATTAAAGACTTAAACATAAGACCTAACATCATAAAAACCCTAGAAGAAAATCTAGGCAAAACCATTCAGGACATAGGTGTAGGCAAGGACTTCATGACCAAAACGCCAAAAGCATTGGCAACAAAAGCCAAAATAGACAAA
>CAUYQU010006842.1:0-29097 GCA_963574635.1 Cheracebus regulus
TTTTCTAAAATCTCTTCCTCTTTCTTTCTCTTTCATTTTTTCTTTCTTTTGCTGTTTCTTTCTTTCTCCTTTTCTCTCTTTTTCTAAAATCTCTTCCTCTTCCTTTCTCTCTTTCATTCTTTTTATTCAAAAAAAAAAAAATAGAAATTTCTTCCACCAGATACCCTAAATCATCTCTCTCAAGATTAAAGTTCCACAAATCTCAAGGCAAAACGCTACTAGTCTCTTTGCTAAAACATAACAAAAGTCACCTTTGCTCCAGTTCCCAACAAATTCCTCATCTCCATAGGAGACCACCTCAGCCTGGGCCTCATTGTTCATATTAACATTTGTGTCAAAGCCATTCAACAAGTCTCTAAGAGGTTCCAAACTTTCCCACATTTTTCTCTCCTTCTGAGCCTTGCAAACTGTTCCAGCCTCTGCCTGTTACCCAGTTCCAAAGTAACTTCCACATTTTCAGGGACATTTTCAGCAACGTCCCATTCTACTGGTACCAACTTACTGTATTAGTCTGTTTTCACACTGCTGATAAAGACATAACCAAAACTGGGAACAAAAAGAGGTTTAATGGGACTTACAGTTCCACATTAGAGAGGCCTCAGAATCATGGTGGGAGGTAAAATGCACTTATGACATGGCAGCAGCAAGAGAAAAATGAGGAAGAAGCAAAAGTGGAAATCTTTGACAAACCCATCAGATCTCATGAGACTTATTCACTATCACGAGAATACCTCAGGAAAGACTGGCCCCCATGATTTAATTACCCCCCTGGGCCCCACCCACAACATGGGGGAATTCTGGGAGATACAATTCCAGTTGAGATTTGGGTGGAGACACAGTCAAATCATATCACTTTGGATGCTTTCTAAGATGATGTGAATCACTGTTATACTACAATAATTATTTGTTATTGTTGGTGACTTTTTGATGCTATCTTGAGTTTTTCTTAACCCTTTTGAATATTTTTGCAGAAATTCTAGCTTTGAAAATATGCTCCAAAGCCCAGCAGGCTGAAGTCAGTGGAAGCTGGGCAGTGAGGCTTACCTCCCATGGCCTCTGGCCTTGAGATGTCACAGGATCCTTAGGGTGTCACTTTTCCAGCCAGAAACCTCTGTGGCCAGTGGCAACTTTGCCAAGTTTTGCTTTGACTCACTGGCCTTGTTCTGCCCACTCAGCCCGGCAGGCTATGCTCAGGAGTGCTAATGGCCTGGATCCCACTCCTTGCCAAGGGTAAGCTAGGTGCAGAGCCATGAGGGGTGTGTGAGCAAGCATGAGGTACAACCACTGTGCACAGCCAGGCATGCCAACTGTGGCTGGGTGGGCAGCTCCAGGCACTGGCACAGGCACTGTCTCTATGTGAGGCTGTGGCTGGACCAGGTATACTGTAAGCAGCTTCCACTGCAGGCACTGGGGAAGCTTGGAGACGCCAGGAACTGCAGAGCCCCGAAGAGTGTCACAGTCTTGGCTTGGGGATCCACTAGGTCTGGGTTCCCCAAGGGGCCACAGCTCTTCTCTCTTTCTCATCACCCACAATGTGGTGAGCAGGGAGCATGTTTTGGCTGTTTGTGTTATAGCTCTTTCATTCCTGCCATTTGATGGGTCCCAAGTTCTTGTCCTGTGTCCAGGAAGAATTAGGTATGTGGACAACTGGAGGATGAGCAGGTGGAGGGGAGCTTCATTGTGTGACACAGCAGCTCTCAGGAGACCTGAAGTGGGTAGGTCCTTTCTGCAGGCAGATTGTCCCAGTGAGTGTTCATCTCTCAGCAGAGAGGATATCCATAGTGGTTAGCTCCTTTCTGCAGGCAGGTCATCCCCATGAGTGGAAGTTACCTGAAGCGGGTAGCTCCTTTCTGCAGCTGATAGCTTTGATATTTGTGTGAACCTGGATGAGTCCGTGTTTTTCATGGGCTCAGAAGGGAGGAAGTGGATGGCCATGTGTTGCCCATAAAAAGCACCATAAGCTCTTACTCTGGCCTTGGACTCCATCTGGAACTGAAAACCTGGCCCTCAGGCTTCAGGCAGTCTCTGGCTTGAAGGTAGGGTTTCACCAGGGACCTGCCCCTTCCCATCCAGGAACTGGTCTGCCTCCCACTGTCAACATGTGGTTCATGGTGCCCAGGCTCTTTGTGCTGAGGGGCACCTGCAGGCCCATGCTGAGCTGTCCTTGCCTCATGCCTGGCCTCCATCCCATACTCATGGATGCCCACAGGGGGCCTAGATGGAAGGGGACAGGTGCCAGGAGTAGTGTGTAGGCACCGCTCCACTTGTGTACACATCCGCCAGGTTGCAGACAGCACCCAGGCTCAGCCATAACTTTGCTCCAAAATTAGAGCAAGTGCTTGGAGAAGCCAAGAAGTAGGAGCAGGCCCTTCTAAGCCTGCAGGGGCAGAGGAACTTCCTGGGCCCCTGAGAGCATAGGGATGCCCAGGTCTGGTGTGGCAGCTAGGAGGCTGCAACTGTGCCCAGGAGTGCAGGGTTCCTGCCCTGCCAATTCTGTGGCAGATGGGGTTCCCTTCTGTTTCCAGCTCCCACCAGCCCTGTGGAGCATAACCTCAGCTGTGGCTTCCCAGCTGCAGCTAGCATCTTTGCAGGGGCCACTCCAGATGGGCCTGCCATCAGTAAATGTATTGTCAAGGCATGTGTTGCCATGCCTTTCAGAGGCTTCTTGAGTGACAGGCACACTGGTGCTTAAACATAAGTCTTTCACCCAGATAAAGACATGCACAAGCATTTTCAGCCATTTGTCACCTCTTCTCTATAACAGCCCTCCCTTTTGACACACACACCCCCTCTCTCTTTCTCCAAATTGAAGAATCTCTATATTTCTTTTCTACAAAAAGCTTTATAAATTCACTTGTAAGAACTCCTTTATTAGGCTACATAAATCACTAAAACAAAAGAGATGGGAGCCCATCTCTTGCATCAGTGTGACCTGGATGTGAGACCTCGAGTCAAAGGAGGTCATTTCGAAGCTTTAAAATTTGACCACCCCACTGGATTTTGGACTTGCATGGGCCCTATAACCCTTTTGTTTTGGCCAATCTCTCCCATTTGGAATGGCTGTATTTACCCAATACCTGTATCTCCATTGTATCTAAGAAATAACTAGCTTGCTTTTGATTTTACAGGCTCATAGTCAGAAGGGACTTACCTTGTCTGAGATGAGACTGGACTGTAGACTTTTGGGTTAATACTGAAATGAGTTAAGATTTTGGGGGAGTGTTGGGAAGGGATGATTGGTTTTGAATATAAGGACATGAGATTTGGAGGGGCCAGGAGTGGAATGATATGGTTTGGCTGTGTCCCCACCCAAATTTCAACTTGAATTGTATCTCCCAGAGTTCCCCCATGTTGTGGGAGGAGACCAGGGGGAGGTAATTGAATCATGGGGCCAGTCTTTCCCATGCTGTTCTTGTGATAGTGAATAAGTCTTACAAGATCTGATGGGTTTGTCAGAGATTTCCACTTTTGCTTCTTTCTCATTTTTCTCTTGCTGCCACCACGTAAAGAGTACCTTTCACCTCTTGCCATGATTCTGAGGTCTCCTCAGTCATGTGAAACTATAAGTGCAATTAAACCTCTTCTTGTTCCCAGTTTCGGGTATGTCTTTATCAGCAACGTGAAAATGAACTAATATACCAAGTTATCACATCACTGAGTGTGGTGGGCCAACAGTACTGCTGTGATGTCCTGCATAAGTGAAATTGTTTCTTGTTTCTTGTCTTGACCTCACTCTTACGTACTTGAGAGACTGAGTTCTCTTCTCACATGTTCTAATAAACAAGTCTTATAGATTTGGCTCTGGTTAGCCCACATGTTGAATCTCTTACTTGCAATCCCACTGACGTGTCTCCTCTGTGCTTGGACGTAAGAGCCTCTCAATCTCACATTCATCCAACAGCATCTCTGTGGCAATATGTATACTCACTTGTAGCCAAATTACACCTTGATCAAAATTAATTACTGTAAAGACTTAACAGGGAACCAAAGTGCCTGGGAATTTTGATGAGTAACTACTGAGTGATTTTTTAAAAATCTCTTTATTCAACAGACTTAAAAGTTTAACAATTGAAGATTTTAGGTGCCTGGTTTTTAAATTAGGATTTTTAACTAAGGCATGCACAAATATACTTTGGCATAAAGTACCCTTTCCGGAGACATCAAGATTTAAATCTTAGTTTTAAGGACAGTGTTAAAATGTTTACATGTTTATAACCCATACATATCTGGTTTAACTACTCTGTGCTGCAGAGTTTTCTCTTTCACAGATTTTACAGTAATTTTATATTTATCCTTAAAGATAACACATTGTGTTTTCTCTTGGCTTACTAAGTGGGCATCACAATCGGTTGAAAATATTTGCCTTTTGTATGTATCAGGACATAGGAGGTGGATAACAATGGGGGTTGTTAATGCATTGGATAAATTATATGGTACAATATTTTAGTGTTCATTTATATCCATCTAGCACAAGGTTATATGTCACCCAAATGTAGCCCCGGTTCACTGCGAATACTTTGGCCCAGTATCAGAGTGATTGTAAGTTATTCCTAGAAGAGCATCTGCCTGCCAAACACATATCAGGGCCTCACAGTTTTGACCTTATTTCATGTAGTCCCTCTTGCAGCTAGAGTCTGGCACAGAAGGCAGGACTTTCAGCTGGTACTTTAGGTACACTGGGGCACTAGAGATAATGAATGCACTTGACATTTATAGTTGAGTCTAAATTCACAACTGTGGCAGATAACAAGAGTTGGATTAACAAGCAGCCAGTATGCAGAGATATAGACCGTCTCAATGAAGACCTCCCTGGAGTATCAAGACTTACAAAGAGAAATGAACACATTGGAAGCCAAGAAATGGTTTATGGATTATATTTGCTAAACATGTGCAATCCTCAACAGGAAAAACACAGCTAGGTATCCAAAGCAGAATTGGAATGTGTTCATATGTGTCAGGGGAAAAGGTTTTTTATCTCTAATAGGCACAGCCAGTTTAATATGAAATTTGCACTGACAGTTTGTACCTAACTCGACTCAAGACTTCCATAGTTATCTGTAGAGCCGAATACTACAATTGACTTGCTGTTGAATAAGCATGGCAGAGTTGTGAAACTAGTATTTTATGGCAATAAAGGGAAGTAAACCTTTCTTATCATCCCTCTTCAAAATCAAAGAGAAAATGTTCTTTCAATCCTTTTTTTAAATCACAAGAGATATATGCTTCTTTGTTAAAATATTAAAAATGAGAAAAGGATATAAAAATCCTCACAATCTCAGATAAATCCCCTTAGTATTTTGGTTAATATCCTTCCGTCTATTTTCAGTACATGTGTAGGATCAATTTTAAAATATACAATATGAAGTACAAAGTATAAAAATATACTTTTTCACAACCTGATTTTATTTTGACTCACCAAAACATTGTGATTATCTTCCCATGATATTGTTCTTCACCTGCTTCAGTTTTAGTAGCACATGATATTCCATTGTATAATCTTACTGTAATTTACTTAAGCAGCCTCATATTGTTGGATATTTGTTATGTCCAAGTATTTCGTTACTACAAGCAATGCTGTAATGCACATTAAGAAGAAACATATCCCTTGAAACTGGTTCTACTTTTAATATTTTCAAGTGTTCTTTCTGCCATTCCCATCATTATAAATTAAGTTTGCACCCACTCGCTTGCTGTGCATCTAGTGTTCTTCTTTGTCTGGAACTTTATGTATGATCCCAAATGGAAATGACAAGAAATACTTAAACTCTAATTGGTTTAAAAATTAGCTATCTACCTTATTTAGGGACACTTTCATTTATAATAATTCTAAATTTCTGTGAACTTGTTAAAAGGATTGTGTTTGCATGATCCAGTTTCTTGATTTATATATTGCTGTAGTTTATGCAGTGATGCATCTATTTACAGAGTTTGTAATGATCAAGACATATATGTAGAATATTGTCAGTCAGATTGAGGTAATGAGTGGCCTTGGGATCAAGAGAAAGCTGGAGTAAGTTAACACTGGTTCCCAAAAAAAAAAAAAGAGTTCAAGCTAAATGCATGTGGCATGAGGAACCAGTCAAGTCAGACTACAGGGTTGAAAAGCCTAAGATAGCAAACACTGAAATCTAGTTCATGGGTATTGATGCCAAGAGAGGGTACCAGCAAGCAAGAAAGTAGCTTTTTATATGGAAAATTCTGTATGAAGCAACATCTCTGACACTAGTAGCTTGTGGATGAGCAGCTTCATAAGCAACCAATTATGCTTAGAAATGGTATTGATTGACCTGGGAAAGTCTTGAAGACATTTTCTAGGCTAATGAGGACATGGTCCCTTCTGGAGTGACAGATTCTATGATACAAGGAGAAACACGAAGAAGCTAAGCTTTTCATCTGCACAGGAAAATAATGAATCAAACTCATACCTTAATACTATTTCCAGGGCAGCACGAAGTCAATCCTTCATGTTTTGTCTAACAAAAGCAAGACAGCTAAGAAGGCACACGTGTCTTCTAAGATGCTGGCGCTGTCCCCACTCTGTTTGCTTATTCACCTGTGCCTACAGAAATAATACCTGTATAAGTCATTTCAAATGTAAAAGCTTCTATTATACATATTTAATATTTATATATGACTACATGGTTATCATTTATTTTTTGACTTTGAAGGAAATACACTCATTCATTAAGCTTTATTAATTAGCTATTTGTTGACTTCCACTGTACTAAATACCATTAAGTACATAACTAAATGATTTCTATGCTTAAGGAAATTATAATGTTACCGAGAAACATACATGTTTTTAACAGTAGCCTCATGTTATATGTTTTATAAACTGTTTCCATATATGTTATCTCATTTTATTTCAGAAATTTCCATCTGAAAGAGACCAGGATATCATTTCACCCACTAGGAATACAGGTGAGCAGAGGTAAGACTCACAGAGATAGTGACTTGTTTGGACAATTAATATCAGGACCAAAATCTTCTCATTAAACAGCGGTGTACCTTTTCAACAGACCACTTTTATTCTTCTGTGCAAACAGATACAACAATGCCTCTTCTTCTTTCCAATATACATTCTAATTTTCAGTTTGTCCAGTCAATTCTACATTTCTCAAGCAGCTTGAACTACTTTCAAATACTTGAGGTTTGTCTTGATACAAATCACATTTATGAAGAACATTTTTTTAAGTTTACAAAGCTATTGTATTTTTAAAAGAAGAACTAAAACATATGTTTCTGATTAATTACAATTAACTCAAGCTTTTATTTTGCAATAGTTATTTGATGCTTAAATACATCATTTTGGCTTCAATGCAGTTTCTCCTAAAAGTAGATGTCATTGTTCATTAAAATTAAATTTACCTCTAAAAATCATCATTTAGTGCGCAAAACTAGTCTTCATACTATTATATTACATTTCAAGATTAACAAAATTGTTCATTTTTACTAAAAAACTTTTTCTCCTTTTAAATTTCTTTTCAACTCCCTATTTGCTTATAGATAAAGCAATTTCATTTTACATTTTCTAAGAATCCTTTAGACTGTGTATATCACAGTTATTTAAGTGCGTTTTGTTGTCAAAAAGGAAAGAAGGAGAAAAAAATTTACTGATTTTTCTCTAAAATATAATAACAAGCCTTTAAATGAATACCTCTTTTCACCATTCAGACATGACTGAACTTGGCGTTAAACCCGTTCTTAATTCAACCCATCTGTTCAGTGCCCACTACTTTATTTTTAGTGCCACCATTTAAAGCTGCCTGAAATACTTCATAGTAAAAGTTATCAAAGAACACACCACTCTCAACATAACCAACACATATATGTTCACCAGTGAACCAGCCTTTCTGACATGGTGATGTTTATCTCATGCCTCTCTCTTACCAAATACGTCTTTTGAAAAAAATTCTCCATGGATGAATCGGGAAACCATCATTCTCAGCAAACTGACACAAGAACAGAAAAACACCGCATGTTCTCACTCATAGGCGGGTGTTGAACAATGAGAACACATGGACACAGGGAGGGGAGCATCACTGGAGTCTGTTGGAGGAAAACGGGAGGGACAGTGGGGAGGGTGGGAAGTTCGGGAGGGATAACATGGGGAGAAATGCCAGATGTAGGTGACGGGGGGATGGAGGCAGCAAACCACATTGCCATCTACGTACCTATGCAAGAATCCTGCCTTATCTGCACATGTACCCCAGAACCTAAAGTACAATTTAAAAAAAGAAAAAGAAAAAAATCTCGACTTTTTGTCAGGAAGTTTAAACAACTAATTGTAGTTTTATTCAGTGTGGCATTTTACTTTAAATCACTAATTTAGTATAGTGTCAAGTAGATACACTGGATTTTTTAAGTTACTGGCAGTAAACAGAAGGTGGGTGCATATTTTATTAATGTCTAAAATTGCAGTGGCAAATGAAAACAAATGACCTCATGTAATTAGTAAAATTACACAGATGGGGTTGTTGATGGTGGACGTTTCATTGAAGTTCAGGCTTTGCCACTGTCTTCAGACCCACGGACATCCTTGTGCTGGAGTGAGAAGCCACATGACTGCAGAGCAACGTGGAGGGTGCTGTGGTGAACTCAGGATGGCAACCAGCAAGCTTTGCCTGGGACATGCCCAAGCTTCCTCTGCAGATCCTCTGCTTTCCAAAACAGCCCTGGGAGTTTCTCAGAAAAGCCTGATTGTACTTCTTGGAACTACAGTTTCAGTCCCTGTATAGTTCAGAACTAGTTTCCTATTTCAGGAAGAATTCTTGGTATTTATTATTAAAGCCAAAAATCAGTTTCCCATACTTTAAACCTTTTTATTTTACATGAGCTATACATCAAAGATACATGACCAGGTAATTTTTATTTTATGAGAATCCAGCAGTTTTAACTTCTGGGATAACATGTTTTATTAACAATTTTTTAAAAAATAGGCCTTTCTTTGCTAGTAAGAACTTGGAAACATTGGTGGGGTTGGAGACAGTAAAAACTTGTGCAAGTAAGTGCATAATCCATTGTTTTTCTACTTTTCAGTATAATTTTAAGCATAATTCTTGCTATTATCAGAGGCAGTATAGTCCAGTAGAAAGATAGTATAAAGTCTTCAGAGCTGCAAGTGACCTCAGAAAGCGTATAGTTAAATTCCTACCTGCACAGGAACAGCCTTGCAAGGTTAAGCAATTTCCCTCAGCACTGGGATATAGCAAAACTAGTAGAATACTCAAGGTACTGAGTCCAAGTCCATTGTTTTTTCCACTTCACTATCTGTCCTGGGAGTCAGAAAATGTGATCTTAGCTTTCCACTTACATGATGACCTTTCTAAGCTGATCAGCATCTGCATTTTAACAAAGACCCCGTCATCGGGTGCGCATTAACATTTCTGAAACACTGTTGGGGTAGAATATTTTCCAAAATGGTATACAGTTGACCTGCATGGGATCAGCTGGGGGCTCTGGTTAAAAATGCAGATTCAGAAATTATGAAATCATAATTTCCAAGTACCAGATCCAGGAATATGCAATTATATTATAAAGTTCCCCAGAAACTTTATATAATTTCTGGGTGAGAAAGAACCACTCAAAAATTTGAAAGCCTTTGCTATACCACCTGGAAATGAGGTAGGTTTAAATAATATGGAATTGCAATTAATTTTAATAAACTTCATTTTAATAATTTTTAACAGATAACATACAAATATGTGTGAAGACTGAATAATGCATTTATAAACTTTGATGGAGAAGAAAAGGATAATCTGATATGTATTGGACTGATCACAGAAGTACAAAATGCTTAAATTTTCCACAGATTTTAGAATTACATTTAAGCAGTTCAATTAAATTCAGCAAATATTTATTTAGCACCTGCCATGGGTAAAGAGTTGTATCTTTGCTATAATGGTTCATTAACTGAATGTACATTTATTTTCTATTACATGTCAGGAACTGCATTGGGAATACAGCGATATAGTATGATATGGACTCATTTCTTAAGGAGAGCTGGTAAAGGAATGTTTCTAAATTTTCTTAAAGCACTTTTTATAATTATCTCACCTCAAAAAAGGAAAGAAGAACAGAAAGATACTTATTGTTTATGGGAATCTCCTAAAGAATATGGTTTATGAATATCTTACTTTAGGAGAAGTAAATATTATATTGAATTTGTTTTTATCTTTCAAATGTATTGTTCCAAATATATTAATTAGACATAAGGCTGTACTTATCACTGAGATTAAAATACAAATATTTTGGCTTTTATGATTTCTAATCTTTGCTCCATAATTGTATCAAACAGAATGCGCTAAGTTACCCTACAGTAACAATCCCCAAATTTCAGAGGCTTAAAAACAACAAAGTTTTTTTGTTTGTGTGTTTTGTCTATGCTGTACGTGCATTGCATTTGACGAAAGGGCTGTGTTCATGTTAATCATTCAGGAATTTGGGCTGATGAAAGCTCTATCTTGACATGGGCTCCCATGATTGAAGAATCAGGGAAGACAGAATATGACAAGCCACATGCTGTACCATGCAGCTTCTGCCTGGAACTGACACACATCACTGCTTCTCACAATTCATTGACCAAAACAAGCCACATGGCTACCTGAGCTCAGTCTTCTGCATGGAAGGGCATTAAATATTCATAAAGTTGACCACAATAAGCAGACAGAATAGTTGATTAAATAATAATTAAGCCAATGAGATTTAAACTCCAGGTTCTGGTACAATAGTGAGTGCAGTTGTTTAGTAAGAAGTAGGGCTCAGAAGACAAAAAGACAGGGCGAAGCCCCTGACAAGGAGTATAATTGCTGCAGTATACATCTTATTTGTGCAGTAAATGCTGTAAGGCTCAATTTAGTTCCTCTCTTCAAACGAGTAACCAAAGAACCATACCTAGTCACATTCAAATCATTAAGAAGAGTCTTAGCTCTTTTCTATGGCCAACTGTGTCTTTCCCAAAAGGAAATGCCTTAATCTTGAAGGCATCCAGTTTGGCAACTAGGGGTGGGAGATAACTACTAGTTTGCATGGTGGTATCATATTCTTCTCCTTTGCCCATCACACCCAAGCAAAAGTCTTCTTTTCCTCATTTAAGGGCCTAGTGTTAAGAATGCTTGATTGTACTAGTCCATGCAGGTTAGGGAGGAGTGGGACAATCCATTTTCCATAGCTCCAATTCATTAACATAATAAAAAGAGAAGTTTTCTGTATATTGTCAACAAGAATTGCAATGCATTTGCAAAGGATGAATAGTAAAGATGTCAATATAATGCTGAAAAAATGATAAATATATTTCTTATTTTCAAGTTTATCAGTCTCATGTTGTATAAATATATGCAAATTAAATAATTCTCATTTTCCTGAGCAGACTGTTTGAATACTGAAGTACTATACATCAAAGTATTAATAGAAAATGTAGAATGAGGCCAAGTTGCCTGAGGACTCCAATATCTGTAGATAGATGTGACCCACTGATTAAAGAACACCAACTAGTGGCTGGTGTGCATTCAACATAATAGAGAAACTTGAGTCAAAAGGACCAGGCAAGAGGAGGTTGCATGAGGTTGAACAGGAAGGGCTGGTAGAAATAGAATTTAAGAGAACTGTTGGCTTATGGGATAGAGAAAACATCAGAACAGCAGTAAAGAACCATTGGCCACCAATCTTGCTCTCTTTCTCTAGACACTCCTTATCTGTTCAGGAATTCACCATTGATAGACTCAGGAATTCACCATTGATAGACAGTAAATGCCAGGACTCAAAATGTCAACCTAAACAAGAAATCACCAAGTAAATAGGACTTCAGAGCTTTTCACTCAGGGCCTTGCCTTACTGAGAAGATGTACCGTAAACAGAATACAAACATCAGTCATTGACCCCACAATAGAAGTTACAGCCAGGTAGTTCTCAGGCTTTCACCAGTCCTCAGATGTTTCTATGATTCTTCCTTGGAATGTCCTTGACCTATCAAAATGTGTCCTACCTTAGTACAACTCCTGCTGCTACTTATTTTCTTGCCATTGAAAATCCCATTCTTGTTGTTGTGGCATTATTAGTCTCCATTCTGTCACTATTGAACAGGGGAGCAGATCTCTATGCTTCCAGGGTAACATGAAGATTTTTTTTTTTTGGCTTCTGAAATACTTTACTTAAAAGAAGATATAGTTATGTAGTTAGGCTTGGTTGAGTTGACGAGGTCTACTGAGACTAAAGGAGTCCAATACTAGAGTTATATGTGCCCATTTGGCTCCCTCTTATAAGTGATAGGTCACAGAACTTTTACAGGTTACCAAGAAGATATACTTGGTCCCTTTCTCCAAAAGCCTCCTATGTAAGTAATATCCACAAAGCTCCAAGCTTTAAAAATCTCCTAAAAGCAGATAGAAACACTAAAAACAGATGGAAGATAACAGTGATGGAGTAAATAATATGAGAATATGGGGAAGAAAAAGAAGATAAGGGAGGAAAGGAGAAAGTGAGAAGATACAGAGGAATGCTTTGAAGGACCACGGCTGAAAAAGCTGTAAATAGAAAGGGAATTAATCTACTGAGAGTCAGGTAGAAGAAGTAGGATTAAGGCTTTAGCAAAATGGTACTCACAGTTTCTAACAGTGATGTGAGGCATGTCTGATAGTCATGCAGCCCTGAGGACCAGCTGGCATAACACAGCAAAAATCTGTTATGGATTCATGCATCTCACTTCTGAGGCCCTCGTGAGACAAGCAATCCTAGGTATGGAATGTGCATGGGACAAACGAGATATAAGGTGAATAATGCACTTCAGAAGTATACATTCTGCTCCTTCCAACTTCACCCAGATCCCTATATGTGCTGATGAAGCAACTATGCAGGAGCCCTGTAATGTCAAACAGTGAGTCAGGGAGTTTTTGAAGATAACTACATGAAATGAAAGCCCTAAAGACACTATAGATTGCTGAGGTTACATGCCTATCAGAAGAGGAGTCAAGAACTATTGACCACCAATCTTGCTCTCTCGTTCCCCAGGAAATCCCTACCTGTTCAGGAATTCTTTCTCAATAGACAATAAACATCAGGATTTGAGAAGTCAACCTAAATGTAAAAGCACCAAGTAAACATGCCTTTAGCTGTGAGAGGCACCATCCATACTAATATAATTCGTATTTCACTTTAAGGGTCATTTTTTCTCCCTTTAACAATTCCATTCAGGAATAATGTAAAGAGCTTACAGTGGAGAAGGAAATTATCTTGTGGTAATTTTATATGCTATTTAAGGAAGGTGAAAACTGATACTTCATTGTTTTCTTTTTAATAGTGATTTAAATAGGGTCTCTGTCATTTTACAGTCCTACTAGGAGGTCATAACACTTAGTTTATGCAGGTCCTATGAAAAGAGAGAGATGGAGAGTAGACATAGACTCATAAAACTATTTTAGAAACCTCAAGACAGAACAAATTGTCAAATTTCTTTTTGCATTTTCAATTTTGGAATCTGTATATCTTCCAAGAGAAAACTATCCCACAGTTTATGATGCATTTATGACTCATTTACACTTAATTTATCAAAGCCACATTTTCTGATAACATATTATCTATATCTCAGATAACAGACAGGCTACAGGCTGTTTTGTTAAGTCACTTTAAATGGTGATTTTTTTTTAATGTGAAGGACTAGCTAGACTTTACCCAAACTCAGAATATGCTCTTGAGTTTGAGTCAACTCGAGTATCTAAGAGCTTGTAGGATATCAAACATGAAACAACCTGCTCTTTAGTGTAATTATCAAGCTAAGGTTTCACTGATGAGGTATATTTTATTTACCAGACATTTATGTCATCAAAGGTTTTAACCAGCTCTATATTGGGCAAGACCTGGCTACTTTCCAATTTATAATGTTCCATCTGATCCCTTCAGAGCCACAGGGCCAGCAATTATCCAAGTCATCTATACTGACACGATAAAAACAGATTAGCCATCTAAAACAAATGGGTTTACAATTAGGTCATTAAGAAGATGGCCACCCACTATCCCCTTTTCTCCATCTCTGTCAAAAGAGAAAAGGCCAAATAAGTCTGGTCATTTCCTATTGTTTCTCCCTTAACCCCTGAAGTATTTCGTGAATGAAAGCCTATAAAATTTTTCCAGTGCTTTTTGTCTTCTGTTATTCTCCTCCATCCTGCCATAGGTCATTTAAATAAATGTTTGCAGCTTGAATCCATTTGTCCTCATGGCAGTTATTAATGTACCTGTTTGGTTTAATTTTATTTGCATTTTACATCACCCATTGTGCATTTTCAGTCTTATTAAATAAGGGCTCCATCTTTTCACACATAGTAAGCATTTTATTTATATAATGCATATGTATGTATGTATCTTATTTTTAAAACTATTTTCTTTTACACTGAAAATAAAAAGTACCTATAGCTTTAACTGCCTGTGGTTATGTTTATTCTCTAATGCACATGCTACAATGCAAAATGAAGACAAAGCTTTGTTTAATAGTTGGTTGTATTAATTTAAAATAAAATAGCTTCAAATTTTAACTCTTAGTTGACAATGCATTGGATATGTTTTTTAATAACTCATCCAGAAGCAATCTCTATACTTTTCTTAAATAACTTTGGGTTTTATGATATAAATTTGTAGGCAAAATTTTTATCTGATTTTTATAAATTAGGTTTCATTAATGTGGAAAGCTCCGTTTTGATTTTAGGCAAAGATCTAAAGATTTTAGGCAAAGATCTATCCTTTTACTTCTAAGCATTATTTAGTACCAAGGCTATTAGTTCAAAACTAATCACAATTCTTAATAGGATCCTTTTATCTTCAGTCCATGCCAAATAAATAGATCTGCAGGGAAGATGCACTATATTCCAATGTGTCCTGCCACCTCAACCTCTATCACCAGGAATGTAAGGCTATCACCAGACTCAGTGGATTATATTAGTCGTCTCCAGATTTCTTCTTTCTGTCTTCAATACCTTAAAGGCAATGCTTGCTTTTCAATAACTGCCTGTGCAATCAATATAATGCCATTAAGAGCACTATGAGCCAGACAATCTTACCCAGAAATAATTATGACCCAAAACACATACATACTCACACACAGGCTACTAAAAGCCTAAAGTTAAACAGACACTTGAATAAAAGATTATGCTCATCTAGAACAATAGTTTTGACCATAAACTTTAAAATCCCCAAATTATTCAAGAACTCTGCAAAGTCCTGCAAACTTCTAATTCAAATTTTGAAATATACTTTAATTTTAAAACTCTAAAAAGCAGTAAAACCACTCAAATTTGCCACATTACCACATTCTGTCAATAAGAAACCATCAGCATGTTAACTAGGTCAACCAGGTTTACTTAACTTTTCTAGCAATCTCAGAATAAATTTTCTTCTGCCATACCTGTCGACATTTCACTTTTTGCAAACACAATTTTGAAGTTGTAGCTCTGGGTTTTTTTGTTTGTTTGTTTGATTGATTGATTTTAAAATTCAGACATGAACATGTCTATGTCTGTAAGATATTAGTTTTTCATTAGCAGAGGGTTTTTTCATGCCATAATATTGTTAGGAAACAAAAATGAATATATTATCAAGTAAGCATTTATTGAGCACTTGTCATGTACCTAGCATCATTTTTAAGTTCATTCCACAATCTATCTCATTTAATTCTCACAATAATCCTATAAACTAGGCACTATTATTAATTTTAATTTTTAGTTTTTAAAATGTATTTTAACTAAAACATAACAATTTTACGTATTATACATTTATGATGTGCAATGTGATGTTTTTACATATGTTTACATTGTGGAATGTATAGATCAAGTTAAGTAACAATCTATAACCTCACATACCTATTTTTCATTGTGAAAACATTTAAGATCTACTCTTTTGGCAACTTTGGAATATACAATGCATTATTATTTATTATGGTCATCATTCTGTGCAAATGATCACTAAAGCTTATTCCTCCTGTGTAACTGAAATTTTGCACCCTTTGGTCAACATCTTCCTCTCCCCATCCACACCTCCCACCCCACCAGCCTCTGGTAACCACTATTCTACTCCCCACTTTTATCAGTTTAACTAATACTAATTAATACTGTAAGTAAGATCATATAGTATTTGTGTGTCTGTGCCTGGTTTATTTCATTTGCCATAATATCCTCTAGGTTTATCCATGTTGTCACAATTTTATTTCTGTGAAAAATGACATTGGAATTTCAATAGGAACTGGACTAAATCTGTAGATGCTTTGAGTTAGTATAGCCATTTAACAATATTAACTCTTCCAATCCATAAACACAGGATACTTTTCCATATATTCTTGCCATTTACAATTTAATGCATCAGTGTCATATAGTTTTTAGTGTACAGGTCTTCCACCTTCTTGGTTAAATTTAATCCTAAGTATTTTATTTTGGGGTTTTTTTATGCTATTGTGAATGGGATTGATTTCTTAATTTCTTCTTCAAATATCTTGTTTTAGGGGTTATAATATTTTACTATTGAGCATAATGTGGGCCCTAGGCTTATCATATATAGCCTTTATTGTATTGAGGTACATATATTCCATTCCTAATTTGTTAAGGGTTTTTATCATGAAAGAATGTTGAATTTTGTCAAATGCTTTTTCTGTATTTAATGAGATAATCATACATTTTCTGCCCTTCATTCTGTTAATATGGAATATCACATTTATTAATCTGCATATATCAAACCATCCTTGCATCCCAGGGATAAATCCCACTTCATAATAGTGAATGATCCTTTGAATGATACTGTTGAATTTGACTTGCCAGCATTTTGTTGAGGATATTTACATCTATGTTCATTAGGGATATTGGCCTGTGATTTTCTTTTGTTGTCATGTCCTTGTGTGGCATTGTATTAAGGTAATGCTGGCCTTATAAAATGAGTTTGGATGTGTTCTCTCTTTAATTTTTTGGAAGAGTTTGACAAGCACTGGTATTAGTTCTTTAAATGTCAGAATTCAACAGTAAACATATCAGGTCCTGGGCTTTTCTTTAATGCAAGATTTTAAATTATTGATTCAATTTTCTTACTTATTGTTGGTTTGTTCATATTTTCTGTTTCTCCTTGATTTGGTCTTGGTAGGTTGTATGTTTCTAGGAATTTACCAATTTATTCTAGGTTATCCAATTTGTAATCACATGATTGCTCATACTAGTCTCTTATGATTCTTGTGGTATCAGTTGTAATGGCCCCACTTTTAATTCTGATTTCATATATTTGAGTCGTCTCTTTTTTTCTTAGTCTAGCTAAAGATTTGTTGATTTTATCTTTTCAAAAAACTAACTCATAGTTTTGTTGATTTTTTTCTATCATCTGCCTAGTGTCTTTAATTTTATTATTTATTTATATCTTTATTATATATATTATTTACTAAATATCTCTGCTCTGATCTTTATTATTTGTATTTTACTTTCTTCTACTAACTTTGGGCTTAGTTTTTTCTTTCTTTTCTAGTTCCTTGAGATGTAATAAATTGTTTATTTGAGATTTTTTTTTGACGTAGGCATTTATTGCTATAGTCTTCTGTCTTAAAACTACTTTTGCTACATTCCATAAGTTTTTGTATGTTGTGTTTTAATTTTCATTTGTCTTAGGATGTTTTAAATTTCTCTTTTAATTTCTTCTTTAATCTATTTGTTATTCAGGAACATATAATTCAATTTACATATATTTGTAAATTTTCTAAAATTTCTCCTGCTACTGATTTATAGTTTTATTCCTTATAGTCAAAAAAATACTGGATATTATTTCAATTTTCTTAAATTTATCAAGATTTTTTTCGTGGCCTAAGAGATTATTTCTCATGGAGAATATTCTATGTGGTGTTTTGCTTTGTTTTGAGACAGAGTCTCACTCCATCTCCCAGGCTGTAGTACAGTGACATGATCTCCGCTCACTGCAACCTCTGCCTCCTGGGTTTAAGCGATTCTCCTGCCTCAGCCTCTCTGGTAGCTCAGTAGCTGGGACTACAGGCATGTGCCACCACATTCAGCTAATTTTTTGTATTTTTAGTAAGGATGGGGTCTCACTGTGTTAGCCAAGATGGTCTCGATCTCCTGACCTCGTGACCTGCCCCCCTATATTCTGTTTCTGTTGAATGAGAATGTTCTATTTATGCCTGTTAGATCCATTTGGCCTAAAATCTTGTTCAAATCTATTCTTGCCCTATTGATTTTTCTGTCTGACTAATCAATCAATTTCTTAAAGTATAATATTAAAGTACTCTATTATTGTTATATTGTACCCCATCTTACCCTTTGGATCTATTTATATTTGCTTATTTAGGCATTCCACTGTTGAGTGCATATATATATTTAAAATTGTTATATTTTCTTGATAAATTTACTTTATCATTAAATGATGATCTTCTTTGTCCTTATTATTATTTTTTTTTTATCATTTTTTTCTGAAAGTCTATTTTGTTTGATGTAAGTATACTTATTCCTGCTCTTTTGGTTACCATTTGTCTGGAATATCTATTTCCATCCCTTCACTCTCAATCTATGTGGGTTCTTAAGGCTAAATTTATTATAGGCTGCATATCATTGGATTTTGTTTTGTATTTTTTAATCCATTCAGCTGTTCTGTTTTTTGACTGGAGATTTTAATTCAGTTACATTTTTAAAATGTAAGAACTTACTACTGGAAACTTGTTATTTTTTTCCCAAATGTTTTGTAGTTATTTGTTCCTTTTTCCCTATCTTTCTCTCTTTCTTTGTGATTTGTTGTAGTTTTGTAGTAGTATGCTTTGATTCACTTATCTTTTTTCTATATACTAGAGGTTTCTCCTTTATTGTTACCATGAGATTTACATCAGAAATCGTATTGTTATAATATTCTTATTTAAGCTAATAGTACCTTAACTTCAATCACATATAACGATTCTATACTTACAGTATTCTTCCTTGCTTCACATTTTATGCTATCAATATCATACTCTACATCTATTTATATTTTGCATCATTAACCAATTTTTTATAGCTATAGTTGTTTTTAAAACATTTGTCTTTTAACTTTTATACTAGCGTTAAGAGAGATTTATCCACTACCTTTACAATATAAGGGTGTTGTGAATTTGACAATATATTTACTTTTACCAGTGAGCTTTATACTTTCATGTTTTCATATTGTTTTTTATAATCCTTTCATTTCAACTCAAAGAACTCCCTTTAGCATTTCTTGTAAGGCCAATCTTGTGGTAATAAACCCTCTCAGCTTTTGTTTGTTCCTGGAATGTCCCTTTATCTCTCCTTCCATTCTGAAAGACAGCTTTTTGAATAAGTCATCCCACTCCTTCCTGACTTGCAAGATTTCTGCTGAGATATTCATTTATGGCCTTATGGGAGATTCTTTGTATGTGATTAATTTCTTCTCTCTTGAAGATTTTAAGATTCTCTTTTGGATTTTGACTTCAACAATTAGATTATGAAATATCTTGGAGTATTCTTTTTTCTCTTCATCTTATTTGAGCTCCTTTGAACTTCCTGAATCTGTATGTCTATATCCCTCCCAATATTTGAAAACCCTTCATACAGTAATTATTTAAATAATCTTTCTGCTCGTTTCTCTTTCTCTTCCCCTTCTGGTACCTCTATAATTTATATATTTGTATGTTTGATGATGTCCTGTAGATCTTTGTGCTTTCTTTACTCTTTTTTCATTTTTTTGAAAAAAAAAAAAAAAACCCATTGAGTGGTTGGATCAAGTCTCATGATCGATGCTGGGTCTTCAGTGGAGGCTACACGTGGAAAGCCTGTTACCAGGAATCCTAGTGGGCATGGGCCTCTATAGTCCCTGAGTAGACTGGACTGTCTTCAGGACCTGGTCTGTATGGCTGGCACTGAGATGAAGGTCAACTTTAGGGTTTGAAGATGTCGGGTCTATTACACATGTACCAAGGGATGTGGCTTCCCTTTAAATAGGAGAGATCTCACTGGATCATTGAATGGATTCCATAGCTAAGATGGTCTGAACTGAGATACAAGGTTATTTCAGGGTTGACTACCAAGAACAAAATCTTTAGGCCTGTCTCCAGGATCATGAATCAGTATGTCTCCCAGTGATTTTCTGGGTAAGCAGACCCATTCTTAGACTGCAATTGAGAAAGATTGGAGTCAATGTATAGGGTTATTTCAAGATCTACAGTGGGACCAAGTTCAGTGTCACTATACAGGGACCCTACAGGGTGTGCCTCCTTCTGGTTCTCCAGACAAGTGGAACTATTCTTATCCTGAAGACAGAAAGAGCCAGAAATGAAATCCAGGATCATGTGAGGATCCACTGTGGGAAAGAAATTGACAAACCTGTCACAGGGACTCAGATAGGCTTGTCTCTCTGTGGAATCTGTGCTTGGAAGAGCTGTTTCCAGAAAACAGCCAGGAGGGGCTACAATTAAGCTTCTGAGTTATTTCAGAATCTACTATGGGATCAATGTTGGCAAGCCTGACCCAGTGACACCAATGTGGAGACTCCCAGTGTAAGGACAGAATTACTCCCAGACCTCAGCTCAGAGGGGCCAGAGCTGAGTTCAGGGCCTCTTCAGGAACTGCCCTGGGACAGACTGGCAAGCCTGGTGAGGAGTGTCTCCTAGTATTCCCTGCATAAGAAAATTAACCCTGGGGATTTGGCAGAGTGCCTGGGGCCAAGAGAGGTCTCTTTGGGATCTGCCATAGGACAGAGGCCAGCAAGCCTGTTCTGGTCCATCAGGCAGGCAAATATTCTTCTTGGTCCATGCACAAGCAGTATAAAGCAGACCCACAACTGAGGGAGGCTGTGGCCTATTTACAGAGTAACTTTCAGGTCCCCTGCAGAGACAGATGTCAGGAAGCAGACAGGCCTGTCTGTTAAGGACCTAGCCTATGTGATTCCTCCCAGATCTCTTAGCAGATGGTTTTGGTAGTTGCCTCAAGGCCAAATGGGGCTATAGGCAAGCTCTTTGGAAATGGTGTTGTTTCTGGGTTCAACATTGGAGCGTAACTGGAGGGTCTGCCACCTGGGTGCGGATCTATACCCTCAAAGCAATCCTCTTAGACCTTGGGCTCCACAGGGAAGTTTTGCAACCACCTACATGAATCCCAAGTCTCCCACAAAGAGACTTTTGTTTGTAGATGGTGCAGAATTCATGTTGCTCTGGGGGTATAGAAGGGGGTGAACTCCTATTTCACCATCTTGCTGATATCACTGATTTATTAATAAAATTTTAAACAGCTGAAAAAAATAAGACACAGGGAGATAAAGTAACTTGCCTAAGGTCATGCAGCCGATAGGTGGAAGTAGTGGGATCTAAACCTAGGTAGTCAGACTTACTTTCTCATGCACACCGTTGACCATTACATCCAACTGTTCTTCAGGCTTAGTTTTTAGAAATGAGACTTCTAAGACTCTAAGACATGTGAATATATTTTTCCATGTTGTACATAATCGTGGAAAATGTTGATGTTTATAATTTATGTACTAGAGGAGAAATTTCTTTCATTTGTTTATGTAACTCTATTGAGCCACTGATGCATGCAATCATACAAAAATTATTTGTTGAAAATATACACTAAATATTGGTAATAAAAATACAAAACACAGTTATTCCTTTCAAGTTACAGTCTAATATGTCAGGCAAAAATTCCAAATAATAAATAAGTAATATGATAGAACAAAATGAAATTCTATGGGAGCACATAAGAAGGATACCTAAAACAGACTGGAAAGATAGAGACTTCCAGAGAGTAGGAGTGATGCTTGAGCTGAGTCTTTAAGGATGGGTAGGAGTTGATGAAGCAAATACATGTTGGAAAGGCATTCTGGCTGGAGAAAAGCCATTAGTGGGGAACTTCAAGTAAATAAAGCAGTGCACTGGAGCTCAATATTTAATAGAGGAAGGGGAGTACAGATATTGAAAGATGAGCATGAAGAATTAAGTAGGATAAAATCAAAGAGGCTTGTACGTGCTATACGAATAGCTTGAGTATTGATGTGAAAGGAAAGAGAAATCCTTATAGATTTTTAGCAAACAAATCACCTAATGAACTTTTATTAATGAGTTATAATGAAAGTCAAGAATGGATGAGGAAAGTAGTAGGTATAATTCAGATAGAAAATGATAAAACCTGATTTCTGGCAAGATGGGCAAATAGGAACAGCTCTGGCATGCAGCTCCCAGTGAGAGTGACGCAGGAGGCAAATGATCTCTGCATTTCCAACTGAGGTACCTCGTTCATCTCTTGAGACAGGTTAGACAGTGGGTACAGCCCAAGGAGGGCGAGCCAAAGCAGGGTGCGGCATCGCCTCACTGGGGAAGTACAAGGGGCAGGAGAGCTCCCTATCCTAGCCAAGGGAAGCCATTAGGAACTTTTCCCAGCACTCTGGTACTCTGACTCAGACACTGTGCTTTTCCCATAGTCTTCACAACCTGCAGACCAGGAGATTCCTTCCAGTGGCTACAACACCAGCACCCTGAGTTTTCAGCACAAAACTAGGTGGCTGTTTAGGAAGACACCGAGCTAGCTGCAGCAATCTTTTTTTCATACCCTAGTGGTGCCTGGAACACCAGTAAGACAGAATTGCTCATTCCCCTGAAAAAGGGGGCTGAAGCCAGGAAGCCAAGTGATCTGGCTCGGCAGGCCCCAATCACATGAAGACCAGCAAGCTAAGATCTACTGGCTTGAAATTCTCACACCCAGCACAGCAGTCTGAGCTCGACCTGGGACTTTTGAGCTCAGTGGGAGGAGAAGCGCCTGCCATTGCTGAGACTAGGGTAGGCAGTTTTAACCTTGCCTATGTAAACAAAGTTGCCAGGAAGTTTACACAGCAACTAGGCAGAACCCATGACAGCTCAGCAAGGCCACTGCGGGCAGACTGTCATTAGACTCCCTTCTAGCTGGGCAGGGCATTTCTGAAAAAAGGCAGCAGCCTGTCAGGGACTTAGAAATAAAGCTTCCACCTTCCTGAGACAGAGCACCTTGGAAAAGGGGCTGCTGTGGGTTCAGTTTTAGCAGACTTAAATGTCCCTGCCCAGCAACTCTGAAGGGAGCAATGGTTCTCCCAGCACAGTGCTTGAGCTCTGATAATGGACAGACTGTCTCCTCAAGTGGCTCTCTGACCCCCATGTATCCTGACTGGGAGACACATCCCAGCAGGGGCTGACAGACATCTCATACAGGAGACCTCTGGCTGGCATCTGGCGGATATCACCACCGATCCCTCTGGGACGAGGATACCAGAGGAAGGAACAAGCAGAAATCTTTGCTGTTCTGCAGCCCCATGGGTGATTCCCAGGCAAGCAGGGTCTGGAGTGGACCTCCAGCAAACTCCAGCAGACCTGCAGTAGAGGGGCCTGACTGTTAGAAGGAAAACTAATAAACAGAAATAAATAGTTTCAACATCAACAGAAAGGATGTCCAATCAGAGACCCCATCCAAAGGTCACCAACTTCAAAGAACAAAGGTAGATAAATCCATGAATATTAAAAGAAACCAGTGCAAAAAAGATTGAAAACTCCAAAAACCAGAACACCTCTTCTCCTCCAAGGGATCACAACTCCTAATTAGCAAGGGAATAAAACTTGATGGAAAAAGAGTTTGACAAATTGACAGAAGCTAGCTTCAGAAAGTGGGTAATAACAAACTTCTCTGAGCTAAAGGGGCATGTTCTAACCCAATGCAAGAAAGCTAAAACCTTGAAAAAAGGTTAGACGAAATGCTAACTAGAATAACAAGCATGGAGAAGAACATAAATGACTTGATGGAGCTGAAAAACACAGCACTACAATTTTGTGAAGCATACACAACTTTTAATAGCCAAATAGATCAAGTGGAAGGAAGGATATCAGATACTGAAGATCAACTCAATGAAATAAAGCAAGAAGGCAAGATTAGAGGGGGAAAAAAAGAGTGAAAAGAAATAAACAAAGTCTCTAAGAAATGTGAGATTATGTGAAAAGACCAAATCTACATTTGATCAGTGTACCTGAAAGTGACAGAGAAAATGAAACCAAGGTGGAAAACGGTCTTCAGGATATTATCCAAGAGAACTTCCTTAACCTAGCAAGGCAGGCCAACATTCAAATTCAGAGAATACAGAGAATACAACAAAGATAATCCTTGAGAAGAGCAACCCAAAGACACATAATTGTCGGATTCACCAGGGTTGAAATGAAGGAAAAAATACTAAGGGCAGCCAGAGAGAAAGGTTGGGTTACTTAAAAAGGGAAGCCCATCAGACTCACAGCAGATCTCTCACCAGAAACCCTTCAAGCCAGAAGAGAATGGGGGCCAATATTCAACATCCTTAAATAAAAAATTTTCAACCCAGAATTTTATATCCAGGCAAACTAAGCTTCATAAGTGAAAGGGGAATAAAATCCTTTATGGATAAGCAACTGCTGAGAAATTTTGTCACCACCGGCCTGCCTTACAAGAGCTCCTGAAGGAAGCACTAAACATGGAAAGAAACAACCACTACCAGCCACTGTAAAAACATACCAAATTGTAAAGACTATCGACACTATGAAGAAAATGCATCAACTAATGGGCAAAACAACCAGCTAGCATCAAAATGGCAGGATCAAATTCACACATAACAATATTAACCTTAAATGTAAATGGGCTACATGCCCTAGTCAAAAAACACAGACTGGCAAATTGAATAAAGAGTCAAGATCCATCAGCGTGCTGTATTCAGGAGACCCATCTCATATGCAAAGTAACATATAGACTCAAAATAAGAGGATGGAGGAAGATTTACCAAGCAAATGGAGAGAAGAAAAACCAAGGGTTGCAATCCTAGTCTCTGAAAAACCAGGCTTTAAACCAACAAAGATCAAAAGAGACAAAGAAGGGCATTACATAATGGTAAAGGGATCAGTGGAACAAGTAGCACTAACTGTCCTAAATATATATGCACCAAATACAGGAGCACCCAGATATATAAAGCAAGTTGTTAATGACCTACAAAGAGGTCATTAAGAACTTAGACACCCATACAATAATAGTGGGACACTTTAACACCCCACTGTCAATATTAGACAGATCAACAGAGACAGAAAATTAACAAGAATATCCAGGAGTTGAACTCAGATCTGGACCAAGAGGAACTAATAGACATCTACAGAACTCTCCACTCCAAATCCACAGAATATACATTCTTCTCAGCACCACATCACACTCATTCTAAAACTGAATACATAATTGGAAATAAAACACTCCTCAGCAAATGCAAAAGAACAGAAATCATAACAAACAGTCTCTCAGACCACATTGCAATCAAATTAGGACTCAGGATTAAGAAACTGACTCAAAACCACTACATGGAAACTAGACAACCTGCTCCTGAATGACTACTGGATAAATAATGAAATGAAGGGAGAAATAAAGATGTTCTTTTAAACCAAAGAGAACAAAATTACAACACACCAGAATCTCTGGAATACATTTAAAGCAGTGTCTAGAGGGAAATTTATAGCACTAAATGCCCACAAGGGAAAAGAAAATATCTAAAATTGACACCCTAATGTCATGATTAAAAGAACTTGAGGACTAGATCAAACAAATTTAAAAGCCAGCAGAAGACAAGAAATAACTAAAATCAAGCAGAACTGAAGGAGACAGAGACACAAAAAATCCTTCAAAAAATCAATAAATCCACAGGTGGTTTTTAAAAAAGATCAACAAAATAGATACACCACTAGCCAGTCTAATAAAGAAGAAAAGAGAGAAGAATCAAATAGATGCAATAAAAAATTATAAAGGGGATATCGCCACCAATCCCTCAGAAATACAAACTACCATCAGAAAATACTAAATACACTTCTATGCAAATAAACCAGTAAATCTAGATGAAATGGATAAATTCCTGGACACTTACACCCTCCCAAAACTAAATGAGGAAGAAGTTGAATCCCTGAATTCCAACAAGGTTGGAAATTGAGGCAGCAATTAATAGCCTACCAACAAAAAAAAGTTCAGGACCAGATGAGTTCACAGCCAAATTCTATCAGAGGCACAAAGAGGAGCTGGTATCATTCCTTCTGAAACTATTCCAAACAACACAAAAAGAGGGAATCCTCCCTAACTCATTTTATGAGACAAGCATCATCCTGATACCAAAACCTGGCAGAAACATAAATAAAAAAGAAAATTTCAGGCCAATAGCCATGATGAACATTGATGCAAAAATACTCATTAAACTACTGGCAAACTGAATTCAACAGCACATCAAAAAGCTTATTGATCATGATCAAGTTGGCTTCAGCCCAGAGATGCAAGGCTGGTTCAACATATGCAAATCAATAAACATAATCCATCATATAAATAGAACCCAAGACAAAAACCACATGATTATCTCAATAGATGCAGAGAGGGCCTTCGACAAAATTCAACAGCTCTTTATACTAAAAACTCTGAATAAGCTAGGTATCAATGGAACTTATCTCAAAATAATAGGGCTATTTATGACAAACCCACAGCCAATATCATACTGAATGGGCAAAAACTGGAAGTATTCCATTTGAAAACCAGCAGAAGACAAGGATGTTCTCTCTCACCACTCCTATCCAACATCGTATTGGAAGTTCTCGCCAGGGCAATCAGACAAGAAAAAGAAATAACGCGTATTCAATTAGGAAAAGTGGAAGTCAAATTGTCTCTATTTGCAGGCAACATGATTGTATATTTAGAAGACCCCATCGTCTCAGCTCAAAACCTCCTTAAGCTGATAAGCAACCTCAGCAAAGTCTCAGGATACAAAATCAATGTGCAAAAATCACAAGCATTCCTATACACCAATAATAAACAGAGAGCCAAATCATGAGTGAACTCCCATTCACAATTGCTGCAAAGAGAATAAAATACCTAGGAATACAATAAACAAGCAATGTGAAGGACCTGTTCAAAGAGAACTACAAACCACTGCTCAAGGAAATAAGAGAAGATACAAACAGATGGAAAAACATTCCATGCTCTTAGGAAGAATCATTATTGTGAAAATGACCATACTGCCCGAAGTAATTTATAGATTCAATGCTATCTCCAGCAAGCTACCATCGACTTTCTTCACAGAATTGGAAAAAAACATCTTAAACTTCATATAGAACCAAAAAAGAGCCTGGATAGCCATGATCATCCTAAGCAAAAAAAAAAAAAAAAAAAAAAAAAAACCAATGCTGGAGGCATCACCCTACCTGACTTCAAACTATGCAACAAGGCTACAATAATCAAAACAGCATGCTATTGGTACCAAGAGATGTAGACCAATGGAACAGAACAGAGGTCTCAGAAATAATGCCACACATCTACAACCATCTGATTTTTGTCAAAACGGACAAAACAAGCAATGGTGAAGGGATTCCCTATTTAATAAATTGTGTTGGGAAAACTGACTAGCCATGTGCAGAAAGCTGAAACTGGATCCCTTCCTTACACCTTTTGCCAAAATTATCTCAAGATGGACTAAATATTTAAACATGAGACATAACACCATAAAAACCCTACAAGAAAACTTAGGCAATACCATTCAGGACATAGGCATGGATAAAGACTGCATGACTAAAACACCAAAAGCAATGGCAACAAAAGCCAATATAGACAAATGGGATCTAATTAAACTGAGGAGCTTCTTCACAGTAAAAGAAACTATCATTAGACTGAACTGGCAGCCAACAGAATGGGAGAAAATTTTTGCAATCTACCCATCTGACAATGGGCTAATATCCAGAATCTATAAAGAACTTAAACAAATTTCCAAGAAAAAAAAAAAAAAAATTCCATCAAAAAGTGGACAAAGGATATGAACAGACACTTCTCAAAACAAGACATTTATGCAGCCAACAAACATACAAAAAAAAGCTCATCATCACTGGTCATCAGAGAAATGCAATCAAAACCACATTGAGATACCATCTCATGCCAGTTAGAATGGCGATCATTGAAAAATCAGGAGACAACAGATGCTGGAGAGGCTGCAGAAATATGAATGCATTTATACTGTTGGTGGGAGTTTAAATTAGTTCAACCATTGTGGAAGACAGTGTGGCAACTTCTCAAGGATCTAGATCTAGAAATACCATTTGACCCAGAAATCCCATTACTGTGTATATAACCAAAGGATTATAAATCATTCTATTATAAGGATACATGCACACGTATGTTTATCACGGCACTGTTCACAATAGCAAAGACTTGGAACCAACCCAAATGTCAATCAGTGATAGCCTGGATAAGGAAAATGTGGCACATATACACCCTGGAATACTATGTAGCCATAAAAAAGGATGAAAAGGACATGGATAAACCTGGAAACCATCATTCTCAGCAAACTGACACAAGAACAGAAAACCAAACACCACATGTTCTCACTCAGAAGTAGGTGTTAAACAATGAGAACACATGGACACAGGGATGGGAATATCCCACACAGGGAGCTGTGGAAGGGGTGGGGGGCTAGGAGAGGGATGGTAGGGGATGGGGGTATAGAGGAGGGATAGCATTAGGAGAAATACCTAATGTAGATGACAGGGTGATGGAAGCAGCAAACCACCATGGCATGTGTAAACCTATGTAACAAACCTGCACATTCTGCACATATACCCCAGAACTTAAAGTGTAGTTACAAATAAAATAAAAGAAGCAAAAAAAAAAAAAAAGCCAACAACTTTGGATCATAAAAAATATTTACGGGTCAGGCATGGTGACTCACGCCTGTAATCCCAGCATTTTGGGATCCCTTGAGGCCAGGAGTTTGAGACCAGCCTGCTCAACATAGCAAAAACCTGTTTCTACTAAAAAATACAAAAAATTAGCTGGGTATGGTGGCACATGCCTCTGTAATACCAGCTACTCAAGAGGCTAAGGCACCAGAATCACTTGAACCTGTGAGGTGGAGGCTGCAGTGAGCCTAATTAATGTCACGGCACTCCAGCCTGGGTGACAGAGTGAGACTGTCTCAAAAAAAAAAAAAAAAAAAAAAAAAAAAGAAAGATTGCTGCAATGAAAACCTTTAGCTGTCATTTTTCATCTTGCTGTGGGAGAGCACAGTGGGAGGTGTCGTGGTGGTAGAGTGCCCTGGCACATGGCCAGGCTTTGTGTG
>CAUYQU010006844.1:0-29079 GCA_963574635.1 Cheracebus regulus
AAAGATTATATAGGACTAAGTATGATTATATATATAAGCTAGATACAGTAAACAGTAAGTTATATGATTATATAGAAAGGTTATATGGGACTAAGTATATATATAAGCTAGATACAGTAAGCAGTAAGTTATATGATTATATAGAAAGATTATATAGGACTAAGTATGATTATATATATAAGCTAGATATAGTAAGCAGTAAGTTATTATATGATTATATAGAAAGATTATATGGGACTAAGTATGATTATAAATATAAGCTAGATATAAGTAAGCAGTGAGTTATACTTCAGGCACTAATTGTGCCTGTGGTCTAATAATTAATTAGATGATTAGATGCGGTCTGCACAGTTCTCCTTCCTTGGTGCCCATGGGGGTGTTATCCACACTGTACTGGATACTATAGGCACAGTAGTATAACACAATGGTAAATGTGTATCTAAACAGGATAAGGTACAGTAAAAATACAGTATAAAACATAAAGAATGATACACCTGAGTAGGGTACTTACTGTGACTTGAGCTTGCAGAATTGGAAGTTGTTCTGGGTAAGTGAGTAGTGAGTAAATATGAAGGCCTAATACTTCATTGTACACTACTGTAAACTGTAAACACATTACACTTGGGCTACAGTAAATTTATAAGAAACATTTTTCTTAATAATCTATTAACTTTAGCTTACTGTAACTGTTTTACTTGATAAAAAAATTAAACTTTTACAATCTTTTATAATAATAGCTTAAAACACAAACTCATTTTGCTTTACAACAAATCTTTATTTTATTTTAACTTTTATATTCAGGGGTACATGTGCAGGCTTGTTACATAGGTCATCTTGTGTCATGGGAATTTATTGTACAGATTATTTCATCACCCAGGTATTTTTTTTTTTGAGATGGAGTTTCGCTCTTGTTGCCTAGGCTGGAGTGAAGTGGCACGATTTCAGCTCACCACGACCTCTGCCTCCCGGGTTCAAGTGATTCTCCTGCCTCAGCCTCCCGAGTAGCTGGGACTATAGGCATGTGCCACCACAGCTGGCTAATTTTTGTATTTTTAGTAAATACGGGGTTTCTGCGTGTTGGTCAGGCTGGTCTCAAACTCCTGACCTCAGGTGATCCGCCTGCCTTGGCCTCCAAAAGTGCTGGGATTACAGGCGTGAACCACCTTGCCCGGCCATCTCCCAGGTATTAAAGCCTAGTGCCCATTAGTTATTTTTCCTGATCCTTTCCCTCCTCCTACCCTCCACCGTCCAATAGGCCAATGTGTGTTGTTCCCCCGTGTCCATGTGTTCTCATCATTTCACTCCTACGTAAGTGAGAACGTGGTGTATTTGGTTTTCTGTTACTGTGTTAGTTTGCTGTGGATAATGGCCTCCAGCTCCACCCATGTCCCTGCAAAGGACTTGATCTCATTCTTTTTTTGTGGCTGCATGGTGTTCCATGCTGTATATGTACCACATTTTCTTTATCCAGTCTATCATTGATGGGCATTTAGGTTGATTCCATGTCTTTGCTAAAACTGCTTTCTGTATACTCTTATTTGATAAGCTTGTTTCTCTCCGTCCACCTCTCCCCCAGCCTTTTTTTTTTTTTTTTTTTTTTTTTTTGAGACTGAGTCTAGCTCTGTTGCCCAGGCTAGACTGCAGTGGCACTGTCTCGGCTCACTCGGCTCACTGCAACCTCTGCCGCCCGGGTTCAAGCAATTCTCCTGCCTCAGCCTCCTGAGTAGCTGGGATTACAGGCACATGCTACCACACCTGGCTAATTTTTGTATTTTTAGTAGAGATGGGTTTTTGCCATGTTGGCCAGGCTGGTCTTGAACCCCTGACCTCAGGTGATTCACCTGCCTTGGCCTCCCAAAGTGCTGGGATTACAGGCGTGAGCCGCTGTGCCTGGCCATTTATTTTTACTTTCTAAACTTGTTTTGTTAAAAACTAAGACACAAACACACAATTAACTTGAACCTATGGCAAGTCAGGATCATCAGTATCACTGTCTTCCACCTTAACGTCTTGTCCCAGTGGAAGGTCTTCAAGGGCGAGAACAGGCATGCAGCTGTCATATCATCTCCTATGATAACAGTGTTTTCTTCTGGAATTTCTCCTGAAGCACCTGCCTAAGGCTAGTTTACAGTTAAAAAAAAAATGTAGGCAGCCGGGCGTGGTGGCTCATGCCTGTAGTCCCAGCACTTTGGAGACCAAGGCGAACAGATCACCTGAGGTCGGGAGTTCAAGACCAGCCTGACCAACATGGTGAAACCCGGTCTTTAAAAAAAAAATGTAAAAGGAATACACTTTGAAACAATGATAAAAAATAGGTTTGTTTACACCAACGTTACCACAAACTTTGAACGATTAAAATCATTACCACAAAGTGATTGATCTTTTAGACTATGATATTTTGATAGCCATGACATCACTAGTTGATAAGATCAGAGATCCAAATGGGCCATGTTGAGATTTGGGAAAAGAGGATTCTGGACAGAAGGAATGGGAAAGGCTGAGACGCCGAGGCGGGGCACACTTGGGAAGCTAAGGGTGTGGACTTACCAAGGAAGAGGAGGGCGGCAAGCTTAGGGTGCAGAAGAAATTTCCTTCTTGTTGAAATAATTGCTTAGTCAAAAGCTAGAAGAGGAACTCAAAGGAATCATGAATACTCCTGAATAACCCATACCCAGATTTACCGGTTGTTACCACTCGCCACATTTTCTTTATTATTCTTTGTATTTATATTTTTTAAATCACTTGAGTCAGTTATAGGCATTGTGCCTCTTTATCTTTAAACATTTCAGTTTGTATTTTTCTAAATTAAAGATATTCTGTTATATAACCATATTAAAATCCTCAAAATCAGGAAATTTAACATTGCAGATAATCCTGTTAAATAACCCTCTGCAGCCTATGTCCTCTCCTTGAATCTGGATTGGGCTTGTGCCTGCTTTGATGGGCATAATATTGAAGAAGTGGCCTTCAGAAAATTTGGCAGCTTCTACTTCTCTTTGGAGCCCCTGGTTGTCATGTAAGAAGTTCAGGATCACACCCTTCGGGAGAGAGAGACCACACACAAAGGCTGGAGGATGAGACCACAGAGGGAGACCTCATTAGTCGGCACCAAAGCGCCAGACATTCAACACCCAGCTGCCGCCTTAAGCACAGGCATGAGACCCTAGGAGTGAGCATCTGATTCATGCGATACAGTAACATTGTTGCTTTATGCTACCAATTTTTTTTATTATGCAACAAGACTTCCCCTGCTTCATACACATTGTGCCAGTCACAAGAGAATAGCTCCCTCTGGGCATATAGACTACAAAAAGGTGCCCATGCTGGGCACAGGTGGCCAGGGCACTCACATAGGGAGGAGAGGCCCTGCAGGATTTCCACCCCACTGGCCCCTCAGCCTCGTACGCTTCGTACAGCACAGGGCTGCACAACCCTGCAGCCTGGTGCTAGAGGAGGTTGTGGAGGGCTGCCCACAGGAGCTCACTGGTCTGCATGTGTTCTTCTAACTGCTGGGCTTTTGTGTTGCCCTGCCTTTGCCCAGTGTCCTATGGCCCTAGAGGCCTGGGCTGTCACTGCTAATGTGGCAGTGCCAGGCAATGACCACCCCAAGGCCACTCTGCGGAGAGGTAGAACGTTTTGATGTTTGAACAGCTTTTGTCCTCATCCTTTCCTTGCCCTTCCAGCAAGCTCTCTTCTGTCCTAGGCAACAGCCAGTCCTTTCTCACATCCCCAGCTCCAGACAGCCTTCAGTAAAGCTGGGAGTGTGTCTCATTGTGTTGCTATTGTTTGTTACTGAAACCTGTCTCACTCTCATTTCTTCAGGGTTGATTTTTCAGGAAGGAGTTAGCAGCCCATCCTAGTGTGTCACACGTGGATGGGCAGCTGTTTCTTTTCCTTCAGGCTATAGCCTTCAGCGTATACCTCTGATAGATTTTAACAGTCTGTTGGGTGTTATTCTTGCCCCTAGACTGTGAGCTTACTCAGGGCAGGGTGGGATCTGATTCTTCTCTGTGCCCTAACCATCAGTCAACTAATATTTCCTCATGTAAGCATCATGAATCAGCCCAGTCATTTCATTGGTCACCTTCAGTCACCAGTTTGCCCTGAATAGGAAGAACATCTTGATCTTTGAACACAGCAGCTGTAGGCTGTAGTCTGTTACCCAGGCTAGGACCCCAGCACCAAAACTGTCCATTAATGTGCTGGAAAATTACCATTAATGGACTTAAATGGGCCATTAACTTATTGTTTTTGCATAATTGAGGCATAAAGAATTATTCAACATTTCACGATTGAATGTCTTGTCTATAGGCAGGTCAAGATACTGTCTAAGGTCAAAAATTTGAGAGCTGGTCTGTGTTTGCACGTGATTGACAGGCGAAGGCTAAGGAAAAGGGAGAGGAGAAATGAAGGGGAGACAGTCAAGGAAATGAGGGAGGAGAGGAGATAAAGGTGAGCAAGTGGAGGCAGAAAAAGCTAGATGAAATATGGAGGAGTGCTAAGAGGAGAAAACAAACACCAGGGCAGGTGAGGAGCTAGGGGAGCAGGAAGGGAGGGAGAGGGAGGGATGGAGGGCGTATGAGATATCTTTACTCTAGTTTCTCCATCTTACTGTGTTTTTATGACTCTGACAGTTTTGAAGAGTGCGAGTGGCTGTTTTGTGGCATAGCCTTCGATTTGCGTCTGTTGAGGGTCTTATTAAATTTTAGTGTGCATTTTGGCAGGAACTGCTTAACAGTGTTAGGTCCCCGGTGCTGTCAAGACAGGAAGTGCATGGCATGGTCTGTTCATCCCAGTGTGGGTGGGTGTCCACCAGGTCTCTTCTGGGAGCCTTCCTCTGTGGAAAGTGGTGACATTGTAACGTCCTGCTGCTCACCAGGCTTTTATCCACTTGTTTTAGCGTCTTCTGATAATTTTTGCCCGAGTCCATAATTATTGTGATGGCTATGAAACTGTGATTTCCTAACCCTGTATTGCATCTATATTTATTCACTGATATTCTAGAGCGTGCAGGTGCTATTAATGATTTGATATTTATTATCAGTATGCCCTCCTTGATTTTTTTCTTTTTAGAGACAGGCTCTTGCTCTGTTGCCCAGGCTGGAGTGCAATGGTACAATCACAGCTCACTGCAGCCCTTTCTCCCAGAGTGCCTGGCTTGGCCTCGTTGATTCTTATTTTATTCAATTGGTTATAATTCATCACTATCACTGTTTGGTGCTCACATTGTCCCAAATTTGGCTACAGGGAGTCCCCTTAACTGGATTCTATGCCCTTTTGATGAGGGCCTCTATTCGCTCCATCAAAGAGTAGGTGAGGTCATCTCAGTAAGAGGAAATGGGTTTAGAGGATTTTGGGGGGAGATCTGAAATCATCTTGTTGGCTAGTGGGAGAGAATGGTATTGAGGGATGAGTAGAGGTGGTGTCAGGAGCCCACATGGGGCTGGAATCTGTGGCCACAGTATTATTATTGCCATTGTTACTGAACTTTAGCCTGCTTTTGTAACTTTATTCTGAGTTTGGAGATGGTGGACATTTGGGTCCCATTTAGGGAGGGTTTTGCTGAGTGGGTGAAATATTAAACTCCGAAGATTAGGTACTAGAAAAGAATAGGTGGAGAATCCCCTGCTTCTTCCCTTTTAGGAATGGGTTTTAAATACTGCAACCAACTCTTGAACTTGTAATGAAGTTAACACTTAAACTCTTAATGACATTATGAAAAGGATATGATTAATTTTTTTGTATTTGAAGTGTGACACTTGCTGTTTATGTTACAGAAAGAGGCCTCTGATCCTTTCAGCCTAAATGAATTACTGGATGAATTATCAAGGAAACAGAAAGAAGAATTATGGCAAAGACTGAAGGATTTATTGACAGACGTGTTGTTAGAAAGCCCAGTGGATGGGTGGCAGGTAGTGGAAGCCCAGGGTGAAGATAACATGGAAACAGAACATGGCTCAAAAATGGTAGTATTTGTTTCTCAAAAACGAGCAACATTTTTTCTCTTATTTTGTTAAAAAATAACTGTTCATCGTGTATCATTGAATTTTACATTAAAACAAATTTTGAAGTTAGAAGTTAAGAATTTTAGAAGTTCAGTCTGTTTATTGTAGTCTTACTCACTTTTCAACCCTACTGTTATTAATCTAATACTAAATATTGCTGTTCTTTTAGGATGATTGACTTGTATTCAACTTTAATTCTTTTAGAATAAGCTAGAATTGTGACTTGATTTTTAGAAAATTTGTAACTGAAATTTCTTCTAAAAACTGATTTTAAGTTGATTTTAATTCACTTGTCCTTTGATTTCTCATTTATAGAGAAAAAGCATAGAAATACTTTATGCAATTACATCTGTGATTCTTGCTTCTGTATTTGTAATAAATGAAAATGAGAACTACGAAGCCTTACTGGAATGTGTTATTATATTAAATGGTGAGTTGACTTCATTATAAATGCTATATTTAAAAGTGGGCGTTGAAATGATGCTTTGTAAAAGGAAGCAAGTTGTTTTCATGAGCACTGTTGAATTCAGTAGCAGAAGTGATACAAAGGTGTAGCTTTGCAGTCAATTCTTTTTCTTCAGTTAGAATAGGAGCATACTTACATAAGGGATGTCCTGAATGCTTATTTATTTATTTAATATTCTTTTTTTTTTTTTTAGAGACAGAATCTCGCTCTGTTGTCCAAGCTGGAGTGCAGTGGCATGATCCCAGCTCACTGTAATCTTGACCTTCTGGGATCTAGCAATACTCTCACCTCAGCCTCCTGACTAGCTGGGACCATAGGCACATGCTGCTTTTTTTGTGTTTTTTTTTGTTTTGTTTTGTGAAACAGGATCTCACTCTGTTGCTCAGGCTGGTCTCAAACTCCTGGGTTCAAATGATACTCCTGCCTTGTCCTGGCAAAGTGCTGGGATTACAGGCATGAGCCATCATGTTTGGCCTAATTAGTTTAATTTAAGCTCCGTTCAGATGTTACAGATGATGAGATGGGCAGTACTCAGTAACTAACTGCTGTTGTTTACTGGTTTTCCAGGGAAGTCTTTCACTTACTGGACCAATGATCAAAAACTTGTTTAGAGGAAAATACCTGATTATGTGATTACCACTGCTAGATAGTGTCAACTTAACCAAGAATTTGTGACATTGAATTTTTTCTTTAAATATGTTGTGAACATGATCTGAGGAGTAATCATTGACTCCTAGGGGAGTTTTACTGTACTGAAATTTAAATGATGGTACTTTTCAAGTTTTAACAAAACTGTTAAACTGCTTATTAATTTAGGAGGTACGTAAGTCTAAGTTAATGAAAATATTTGATTATGAAATATATAAAAATTATATTTACAAAAGATATAAAAATATCTTAATGATATTTAAGAAAAATTTTCACATACCCTCATCCGTCACTGTGCAAGTGTAATTAATTTCATGTGACAAATTCTCTCATCAACCTTCTCATTCTTAGCATCACTTGGATTTATGTATCTGTTTCATAGTACATTGTTTTATTCTGAATTCTTGAGTTGGAATACAGTGTCTTATTAAAAAGTCATCCCTAATCAGGATGAAAATGGCTCCTAAATGGTTTGTGAATTTTACTATCAGTTTATTTCTACAGTCTGCAAATAACTGGCGAAATGATTAGTGCTTACACTGTAGTTGCTATCAACTTCCCAGTGAATTCAGGAATGTTATATTCGTGTAATGGCATTCACATACCTACAGATTATAATTATAAGCATTAATATTATTAATTATTGAGCTTTTCTGTTAATAAAAGCACTGTAGTTTTTGTATTCATTATGGTAATTGCTTTTACTGTTTTTCACCTCTGAGCCAAAATTTGAGGCCAACACATGAGGGATCGTAGTGGATTATTGCTCAGTAGTCCTGTAGTGGCTCTGGTGTTAACAGGGTTACCATTGGTGTTGACACTGAGGTTTGGTTAGCCTCAGCATCTGCCTTTCTAAAGTTGGAGATAGGGGCAATATGATCTCTCCGAGGCTTTCGGTTCCAAAAATCTTTTTTTCTATTATGCCTATTGAGTCTCTTTTTATAACAATTGTCAAACAGTTTTTTAGTTAACATTATATGCATTTCATAATTAATGTATATAAATCTTTGGCAAGTTAAACATAAACTATTATTTGCTTAGCGAAGCTTTAAATAATATATAAAGTGATAATACTCTAAACTGTTGAATCTGAAGTAGTAGGAATTTGCCCTACTAATTGGAAAATTATTGTGCTGTATTTTAGGTATCTTATATGCATTACCTGAGTCTGAACGAAAACTACAGAGTTCTATTCAGGATTTGTGTGTTACCTGGTGGGAGAAAGGCCTGCCTGCCAAGGAAGACACAGGAAAGACAGCCTTTGGCATGTTACTAAGGAGGAGTCTGGAGACTAAGACAGTATGCCCACTTTCTTTTCATTTTTTTTTTAGAGACAGGGTCTCTCTGCATTACCCAAGCTGGAGTGTAGTTGGTGTGATCACAGCTCACTGCAGCCTCGAACTCCTGGGCTCTGGCAGTCCTCCCGCCTCAGCCTCTAGAGCGGCTGGACTGCAGGAGCGCACCGCTTATCTAAGACTTTATTTTAAAATGTCTTTCTAGCATTCCAAACCTTCGCTATTCAACGTAGTAGCCGCTAGCCACAGAAGACTATTTAAATTTCAAGTTCAAAATAATTACAAATTCAGTTCCTCAGTTGCACTAGTCACATTTCAGTAGCTCTATAGCGAAGTGCGGCTAATGTCTACTGCACTGGAGAGTTCAGATGTATAATATCTTCGTCATTGAGGCAGTTCTTGAACTTGCTGGATTTTTGATTTTTTTTTCCCCTATCTTTTAAGAAAAATGTTCTGTAGAGCTACAAGTGGCATTTGCAAATTTTAAAATATGTTTTTATTTGTCATTTTCTAATCTTTGATGAATCGACTAGAATTACCATTATTTGTGATATAAAATATACTTGATTTGAAATATGACTTTACCATTCATTTAAAAAAGTATAACATTTTTTGTACCATTCCTAGGGTGCAGACATATGTCGACTTTGGCGTATCCATCAAGCTTTATATTGCTTTGATTATGATTTGGAGGAAAGTAGAGAAATTAAAGATATGTTACTTGAGTGCTTCATAAATATTAATTATATCAAGAAAGAAGAGGTAAATAGGTGTTTCTTTTTTGGTCCGTTTGTGTGCTGCTTCTTAATAGAGGTTTCTCCTGTGTTCACATGGTTCCTGTTTGTACCACGCTTGGTGTTGCCATGAAAGTCAGCTTAGCTACCAGGAGCTATTATATTTACCGCACATCATTTTTATTGCACGGCAGTACTAGAGCAAACATTTTACAAGTCCTTGCTTATTTCATCATTCAATTGGATGATAACAGGTGGTTGTGTGAATCCTGGGGGAGCCATAATTGCATTTTAAATTAAGAATGATTAAAAACAAGGTTGAGAAAGCACTTGTCTGTGAATGAGATCTGGCTTTCTGCCCTAATTCTACTTTAATTGGCATATATTCAAAACTGTCATCCCATAATATCCTCCATTTCTTTATTCTGCCCATCCTGTAAATCCAGAGAGGCTTCTGGCCTGAGGCTGCACTGCCTGTCCTAGGGTCAACTCCCATATGTGGCTACTGAGCACCTGAAATGGGGCCCATCTGAACTGAGATTAGCCATAAGTATAAAATACACATGGATTTGAAGGAAGAAAGGAATATAAAATAGTTCATTAACAATTTTTGTTTTATACTTAATATAATAGACACTATTTTAGATATATTGCTTTACATAAAATATATTATTAAAATTAATCTTCTTTACTTTTGTTAACATGGCTACTAGAGAATTAAGAATTATAGAGAGGCTCACATAGTTCTTCTGTGAGGGACCTCCTGCAGTTGTTTACTGAGTGTTGGTTATATGCCCAGGCAGGAGTCAGTGCAGACTAGAGCAAGCCTTTGCTTTTGGGTGCTCATGGTGCAGCAGGTACGTATCTGCGTCAGAAGGAGGAGGAGTAGGGCTTCAGAAGAAGAGGAGGACCAGCTCTGAGGCACAGAATAAATTTCCTCCAGGTCCCACAGCTGCTCAGTGGCAGAGACAGAACTGGACCCTGGCGAGCTGTCTGCAGTCTGCTACACAAAGGGCCATGTGATTGGGACTGAGACCTTCAGCTCCTGGGGTCCTTGTTGGTTCTTGGTCAGGCCTTTCAGCCTCAGTGTTTTCTTCTGTAAAATAGGAGCAAGTTACTCCTTCTGTAAAATAGGAGCAAGTTACTTCATACGATTGCTGTGAGAAACAGATGAGGTGATAGGTATCAAACTGCAGCCCAGGTGCTGATGGTCAAGAGCCCTTGGGGAGGGCTGCCCTGTGCCATCGTTGTTACAAAGATACTGGACGCAGCCTGTGCCCCACACGCCTCCAGGATTGTCCCAAAACACAGGAACAGTGAAGAAATTAATGATGGATTCAAACAATAAATTATTTTATGTTGACTTACACATAAGCAGTTGATGAATCATACTTGTTAACTTAGGTATGTGTGCAGGTATATAACATCGTGTTACAACCCCTACCCTCTTTGAAAAATTGATGTGCTCCTTTGAATTTACGATATCTACACTTAGTTTCCTAATCAATCATTAATTTGATCAGGTCAGTTTCCAGTCATTCTGGGTGAACCATAAACATCTTGTACTGTACTGGCAGATTACTTCCAGTGAATATTATTGGTTTTTTTTACCTTGCCTGTTGTTTACCCTGGATTTGAATCAAAATGTATTGTATTTCTGTAGGATTCCAGTTCTGTGCAGTGGTGTGCTGGTAAGAGATAAAGGTGCTATTCACTGAGAGAATTCTTGATAGATGTATTTTATGAACTCTATAGAGTGTAAATATTCATTCTTTTTAGATTCAGATGTATAATCTAGTAGCATGCGTATAATGTATGCTACTACATGTATGTTATGTACTACATTATGTACTACATACGTAATACATCACAAATTATGTACTACATACATAAATACATCATAAATACCTGATGTATTTATGACTTGAAGACTGTATTTGGAAATTCTAGCTTGGCAAACACTTAGCCTTTTAACTATATGAGTCCTGAGTTTTCTCATTTATACCTGAGAAGGTGAAACAAACAGATATTCAACTCCATTCTCACCCACCTATGCTAGACTAAAAGCTTTCTTTCATTTGAGATTATGTAGCCATCCATGACAGGGCCAGAATGAGATGTTTATGGACCCATCGTTATTGTCTATAGTCTCCCTCTCTACACCTGTGGTCCTTGAGGACAGAGGTGCACAGTGTAGTGGCTGCTCGGCCCTAGGGGAGGAGGCTTCTATGGCCCCCAGCTACGCAGGCCCCACAGACAATTCGACTTGTGCATGTGCTGTCAACTATAATTACATGTGCCTTCTTAGCAATAGCAATGTTTAGCTTACTAGATGTTCAAATAATTGTTTGTTATTTGGAACTTTTTATTTGGTGGCAATTTAAACATATCTTTTTTTATTTGTAGGGAAGAAGATTTCTTAGTTCTCTCTTCAACTGGAATATAAACTTTATCAAAATGATCCATGGAACCATTAAAAACCAGTTACAGGGATTACAAAAGTAAGTATTAAAGGTAATTGAGATTTTGTGCTGTCTTCATCTGGTTTTGAAAGATTCCATCTGCTCTGACTTTTTAAAGTTGTAGTAATAGATTGGAAGCTTTAGAAATATGTTATTTATTATGTAGTATTGTATCACTGGGTAGCTTTTTCCTTCTGTAGGAAATTATTATTTTCCAGTGGTGACCACTGAAATTAAGGTTTTAATTTGTGGTAGTTCTTTAAATAGTTAAAATAGTTTCCAGTTGAACCTTAACCTTGCTCGTGTTAAAGCCATGTCCATGGTACTTTGAATGCAGTGTGTGCTTTTTGGTTGAACATGGCCTGTCCTGTGTGGCTTCTTAGAGCCTGTGGATTCTGCAGGAGCAGCAGGGAATGTTGCAGTCCTGACTCTGTCCCTCCATACACGGTGGAGATGTCAGGTGGATGCTTGCTATTTGCCAGGCACAAGGCAAAGTACTTCATTTGCTCTAGTGCTGAGTACTTAGTCTGCATTTTAAAATTTAATCCTCACAACTCTCTTTTGAGGTAGGCTTTGGTTACTAAATTTCCCAGTGTCAGGCAACTGTATAAGTACCAAGTTGGGATTTGATTCTGGATCTCTGATTACAATGCTCCTTTTGTATACTAGATTGCTTTTTTATATTTCCTTATCTTCACAATATTTGAATTGAACTAATGGATTTCTAAAATTATGATTCTTAAGTTGGTACTGGTATTATAGGGCTTCTTGAACCTGAGGAATTGGTAGCATGAAAAGTCCAAAATGACTCCAAGTCAACAATTTATTTATATATAAATATTTTTGACTTTAGAATTGGACTTACACCCTCATAGTTTCACAGAAAATAATAAGTTCTGGGTAAGCCTTGACTGAGAAGGAGGAAATAGTTTGTCACTTTGGTTTTCCTTCCCAAAACCTTTTCCATTTTCTGCTTTTTGCTGCAGATAGATAACCTATTTCTATAGATAATTTGTAAAGCACTGGTTTAATCTGAGTTTCTTCTTCGCTATGGTTAGAGAGTAGCTGAAATGATACATGTTGAAAGTATAATTCTTTAAATTTGCATTAAAACTATTTTGATCTTTTTAAATAGGTCTTTGATGGTATACATTGCAGAAATTTATTTCAGAGCTTGGAAAAAGGCTTCAGGGAAAATACTGGAGGTATTTTCATTTTATTAAATGTTAACACTTATTTTTATTATAATTTAGTTACTAAATAAGTAGTCAAAGAAGGGTTAAGATCTGTGTTTATGCACTCTGTCAAAATAAAGCCAAATAATGAAAATCTATTTGATGGGCAGTCCAGTTGCTTGCTAAGATCTTGGATCTGTGGGTGGTAGGACTGTGCTCTGTCAGCTGGGAGGGAGCTCTGACCCTGATCTTTCCAACCACATGTGGTCACTGGGCAGTTGGGGTGTGGCCAGTCCAAATCGAGATGTGTTGTAAGTGTAAGAAACATACCAGATTTCAAAGACTTGATATGCAAAAAGAAGAATATGAAGTATCTCAGTACTCTTTAAAAATGTTGAGTAGATGTTGAAATGTTAGTGGTTTGGATGTATTAGGCTAAATGTAGTTGACCCTTTGTATCTGTGGGTTTCGCATCCATGAATTCAACCAACCAAGGACAGAAAATATTTGGGGAAGAAAAATGTACCTGTACTTAACATGTACAGCCCTTTTTTTTCTTGTCATCACTCCCTAAACATATAATGTCACAACTATTTACATAACACTGACATTGTATTAAGTATTATAAGCAATCTAGAGATGATTTAAAGTGTGCAGGAGATGTGCGTGGGTTATATGCAGATACTACTCCACTTAATATGAGGAATTTGAGCATCTGCAGACTCTGGTATCCAAGGGAGGTCCTAGAACTGATCCCCTGTGGATACCAAGGGATGACTGTGTAATATTAAAATAATTTTACCTGTTTCTTTTGTCTGTTTTTAATGCAGCCACTGAAACATTTAAAATTGCATCTGTGGCTTGCAATCAATTTCTATTGGTTAGTGCTGTTCAGGAACTTCAAGTCACCTCTTTTAGTTACATTATTTTTGAGAATTTGAAGATATTTTCTTTGACTATGGGTAACTCTGGTGACTACATAGTATTTATGTTATGAAGATAGGGTTATGTAATCCACAAACCCAACTCAACATCCAGACACCCTTTTGGACAAAAAAAGTGTCTTTGTTTTCCATTATACTTTTCTTATACTAGGTTTTCAATCATTTTTCTTTTTCTCTGAGAATAAAATTTTTACTCTAAGTCAGGAAGGAGCCTCTCACAGCTCTGTGTTCTATTTTGACTTTTCATTCCTCTTTGGAGAGCAGGCCCTGCACTGATGGGCAGAGGGAGGCACTTGCAGGGTGGACAGAGGCTGCCCCACGCCTGGAGTTTACTTCTATCTTCTCTGCTCCTCTGCACAACTTGCTTTATATTGCCAAGGTTTATCACTGACTTCTAGAAAATGAAAAAGAGGCCAGTCACGGTGGCTCACACCTCTAATCCCAGCACTTTGGGAGGCCAAGGCAGGTGGATCTTCTGAGATCAGGAGTTTGAGACCAGCCTGGCCAACATGGCGAGATCCTGTCTCTACAAAAAATAAACAAAATAAAAACTATGTGACTAGATATATACAAAATTGATACCAACAATATGTATTTCTCAGTCTCATTCTCTTCCTTTCTGCCCTCCGTCTCTTTAAGATTTTCAGGCTAATTCCAGACGTGACATTTCATTTCTATATACTACTTTATTCACCTCTCAAAAATGTGGTTATAGAATGCCATTGTAAGACCTAAAACTGACAGTAACTCCTTGGTATTTTTAAAAATAGTCAAGCCACATTAAAATTTTTCCAGTGATTTCAAAGTGTTTCCTTAGAGTTTTTTGAATTAGGATTCAACAAGTTGCCCCATGACAGTTGCTTGTTATACCATTAAAATCGCTTATTCTAGAGCCTGCCTCCCTCCTTTTCTTTTTTTTTTAAACCTATGCACTGGCATGTGAGGAAACTGGACCAGTCGTCCTGTAGAATGTCAGCATTCTGATAGTTAGCTCTAAAGGTTTGGATTCAACTTTTATGGCACAAATAACTTGCCAGGTAGTGCTGTGTATCTCATCTTGCATTGCAAGTCAGACAATGTGTGGTTGTCTCACATTAAGTGATGCTAAATGACTTCAGGTGAAAGAAATATTTTCAAATATAATGGAGAAGAGGAACTTGAGCATCTGCAGAATCTGGTTTGTATTAGTATTAACCCTAGGAGGATTTCCTTAGGTCCTTCCCTGAAGCCATAGAAATCCTGCACATATGTGAGGGCAGGCGTAGAGTACAGGTGCAAACCATGGGGTCCGCTGGGGTTTTTTGCTACTCTTAGAGGCTAGGCCTTTCCCAGTTGCTGCACTCTGAGTACCATTAGTGCATGGGGCTGATGAGGAGCTTCCTACACCTTCCTTGCTTAGCCCTTCTCAATGTGGCCCTGAAAGATCTTTTTTTTTTTTTTTTAGATGGTCAATATACCACCTCAGAACGTGCCACATTAGAAAGATCTTATTTACAGTTTCCACGGTAGAGGTAGTTCTGTTTTAATTCTGTGGAGGCTGTTGGAACAAATGCCATCTTCTGAAGGTTGTCCAGGTCAGTGACAAGTCAGTAGAGGAGGCTTCACACTCAACATGCACTCAGTCTCTGAAATTTGTCTGATTTGAAGTAGCCTTGAGTGGTAGGTGGAAGCTTACCTTGCTAGTTGGCACAGAGTTGACATTTCATCAAATAAAAAGAAGCTAAGATTCTTGATATATGAAAACCGAAGGAATTCTAAGAAGCATGGACTTAAAATAAGAAAGCTTGGACGAAAGGATCCAGGTTTTTTCTTCACGAAATGTAAGATGGACAGGTCAGACTCTTTGTACTCAAATGCTGCACTGCTTGTCAGGTCGTCAGTAGGACTCACACACACCAAGTGCTTTGCATTGTATTTTTTATTTCAGACAATTGAAAATGATTGCATCCAGGACTTCATGTTCCACGGGATACACCTTCCAAGGAGGTCTCCAGTGCACTCCAAAGTGCGGGAGGTAAGATTGTGAACAGATTGTTTTTGAAATAATGTTTCCTCGGTTTTGTTTTTAGATAATTGTTCCGTTTAAATTTTAAAATTAAGTTAAGCTTTCACAGACATTAGTTGGAATTTCTCAGAACCTTAATATTTAATGTCTGGCAGTTTTATTCCTGCCACCAAAGTTTTAATGAGGAAAGCAAAGGTGTATTGTTGTTGAGATGGTCAGTATTGTATTTGAATGACCTTAAATTATTGGTTTCTAATGGCCACTATCATTTTTTTTTTCAAAGAACTTAGAGGGTATTTGAAATTACTCTTATCATTTTACATATTAAATTCTAATTTTGCTGTTCTGCAAACCAAATGAATAAACGTTTTGATTGTTTCTCTTGATATTTTGTAAAGGTGATCTCGGAATTACGATATGAACTTTGCCTTTATATTAAGAACTATAAATTGATTGACTAGATAAGATTCTATCATCAGTGTCATTACTACACTGATAGGTGTGTGATGGATCATAAGGATCCTGGCAGGAGGAATGGGAAAATCTGGTCTGCCGTGTTTGGTTAAATTAAGCAGTTGCTATTGATCAGTGTTCTAACCCATGAGATGCCTTGTTTGCCTGCTATTAGTTTTGGCAATCATGTCAAGAAACCAGGTGAATAAAGACTACCCATTTCTTTGTTTTGTTGTATGGTGAAACTACTGCTATTTATAGAATGTAAATATGCTAATTAATTTTGAATGTATAAGAAAATGTTTCTTTGCATTGTTAATGATTTAAGTTACACAAGGATAAAGGACCCAGAGATTTATCTAGACTGAGTTTTCCAGAGGATTTAAAAATTGTGATTGCATATATTTAGGATAAATATATTCAATGAACTTCCTGTCCTACCCCCCTACCCTATCCCCAGTCTCAGTGTGGCTTTATTTAGTTGTAGTCAGTTTGGGTTATTTCACATACATGATTTGGTGTTTCAGATTTTATTTAGTAGAAAGAATTGCATCATATTAAACTACATATGTTTACGTAAACTATATGTATTTATGTTTATTTAAACTATATGTATAGTTTATATGTAAATGATGTATGTTTTAATATGTTATTTTCTGCCATGGTAGTCTGAGTAGTTAAGATGTCTTAAGTATGGATATCACTGTTTGGTAAATTTATGGAAAAATGCACAAAAAGAATTTAAAGGGAGAATATTAGAATTTCACTCAAGTGAAATGTGTTACTTAACTCCAAGTAATTGTTTTTATCACTGCTTATAACACATTATAGCTTCTTCCTCAAATTGTTTTTATTTGATAAATAATAAATTTTTCGGATAAGTCATTTTATTGCTATTGAAAGAGGCTTCAGGTGGTGCTTCAGACATCATTCGAAATTAAAAATCTCAATATTGTTGATGAAAATGTTTTAGAATTAGGTAATTATCATGGTAGCAAAGCTCTAAATATACTGAAAGCCACTGAATTGTATACTTTAAAAGAGTGGATTTTGTGGCATGTGAATTAATTCTTAAGCTGTTTAGAAAATCTTTCTATGAAGCAAGTATACTGTTGATATCAATACTTAATAGTATTATACACAAAAAGCAAACTATAGACTAATTTCACTTAGCACCATCAATAAAAACTCCAAAATTATAATCAGAAAAAAATAATCCCCATACTGTAGTTCTTCTAGGGTAAAGTTGATAGAAGCTCACTTAAAGTATAGGCTGTTGTTTTACAGCTTGTTTAATTTTGCAAAAATTTCATTTTTCACTAATTAAGTTTAGCCCCAAAAGGTGTAAATAGAGAAGTTAGGCAAAATTGATTGTTGTTAGGGACATGAGTCTACAAAGAATTTTGGGAAGATTCTGACTGAAAAAGAAGTGGGTAGGAAAAGAAGAATGAAAGCTACAAGAATGATCATTTTCTGATTTTTCATAAGTTTTGGGAGGAACTTGATACCTAAATTAATCTTGTACAGTGAGGGGTCACTAAGCATGACACCTCCTCCTTCAAAGTCATGGAATGGTTACCAGGTGTTGGTAATAAAGAGGGTTAGTTAGCCGTTTGGAACGAGCATGAGCTCTGAGAACCACTCAGGAATCTCCTTTACTCGCTCCTCTTTTCCATTTTATCCTGAAGGTCAGAGGTTTAAACGAGTCTTTTTTGAGGTTATGTGGCTGTTGGCAGAATAGCAGAAACTGGAACCCATACCATTTTATTGCCCAAGGCCGTTAATCTTTTTATTTCATCTGTAGATTTCTTTCTTGTGATTGACTGCATTTAGTTCTGTCCTATGTCCATTGTTACTCCTGCTAAAGAATTGTCATGACATGTGGGTGCCAGCCAGAGCCTACTTGTGGTGGAGAGAACAATTCTCCCTGTTGCTCTTTTGAAATGCTTTTGTTGTTGTTGTTATTAATACCTTCCTTTTCCTTTTTTTTTTTTTGGTCGTTAGGTTCTGAGTTACTTTCACCATCAAAAGAAAGTTCGGCAGGGAGTGGAAGAGATGCTTTACAGATTATATAAACCCATTCTTTGGAGAGGACTAAAGGTATAAATTTTAAGTAGTTTATCTGTGTTTAGAATGTACTGCTTGTGCTTTTGAGTTTAGTAAACTCTAATTCAAAATTATAATAAAATAGTAAAAATAAGACTGCCGACTGAGTGTTTTGTGAAATTTTTGAACAAATGTTTTTTTCTCTTATTAAAAGCATTTCTTGGTTCCATTTAACTGGAAATCTGGCTTGGTTTAGTGCTAACTACACAGTTATTCTGAAGTAACCATGTTTGGGGAAGGAGATTAGAGACATGCCATAAAGCAAACCATCTGAGGCTGTGGGTGGTCTCTAGCGCTTGCCTGGGCTGTCCAGGTCCTGGAGATCTAACAAACACAGATGACTTTCAATGTAGACACCTGGTATCTTTAGTGAGGATGTGGGGTGACCACTTCTTAGTGACATGAAGTGGGCTTTCAAGTGAGGAAGCTTGATCTTTTCTTAGTATCTATTGACATTGAACTGAGCCAAGTTTGGTCAATTTAAATATTATAATTGTCTGTAATTTGAAAATCTGTATCAAGATAATTAAAGTATTGCTTTGGGAAAACTGTACTCAAGTCTTTGTGCGGTAACTATTTGAGATTCTGAAATACTCTTCTTTTATTATTATAGGCCAGAAACTCTGAAGTTCGATCAAATGCTGCGTTGTTGTTTGTTGAAGCATTTCCTATTAGGGATCCAAGTCTTCACGCTATTGAAATGGATAGTGAAATTCAGAAACAGTTTGAAGAGCTCTATGTACGTACTTCAAGTGGTCAAGCTTCAGCTTCTTACAGATATCAGCTTTGTCCAGGCTATGGCACGTACTGCTTGTGTGTCCCCACCTCCCCTGTAACAGCCGGGGCTCCGCTTCCACACGGCATGGTTTCTAAACCTGGAGTATTCTTCAGGGAGATGCCAGTTCTCCCTGGGGCCTTCTGCAACAGTGTGGACCCATGGTGTCTTTTTCTACTTTGGATACATTTAATTACTTATTACTATATGTGGTTTTAAACATTTTATGCATGTGTTTATTGTTTCTCCAGTGGAGAGATGTTGTCATGTAGTGGGTAAAGCACATGCTCTGGTGTCAGCCATGTCAGCCACCTGCTCTCTGGGGTCAGATTTTGCCACTCTCACTTAATAGGTGTGTAGTTTTGGGCAAGTCACTTAACTTCTCTGCGTCTTTCTCTGTAAGTGGAATCGGGATATTGCCTATCATACAGGTGTTGAGTGGCATAATGACCAAACAGTGGTTATATTTCAGGGCAAGCTTACAAATAATGACTGTGGCAGTTGATTTTTCACATGAGGTGTTAGGATGTTAAGATGTGGCATTTATTTCTAAGGGGTATTATGAATTCATCTACTTAGTCTGTATTTCCTAAAACAGGGTAAGCAGTGCATATTGTTTACTGTCCTAAGTAGTAACGTTTTAGGAAACAGTGGCAGCAAAATGCTATTGTAGTGCTGTTGCCTATGCTTCTGAAATGCTCCTTTTTTAAATTTTGTGACTTACAGAAAACCTGACATGTAGAAAGTTGAAATGATAGTATAACAGGCCCGCACGGTGGCTCACACCCGCAGTCCCAATGTGCTGGGAGGACTGTTTGAGGCCAGGAGTTAGAAACCAGCCTGGGCAACACAGTAAGACCTCATCTCTACAAAAAGTTAAAAAAACCAAAACAGCCCAGTGTGGTGGCACACGCCTGTGGTCCCAGCTACTTGGGAGGCTTCAGCCCAGGAGGTCAAAGCTACAGTGAGCTATGATTACACAACTGCATTCCAGCCTGGGTGACAGAGTGTAATAAATATCCGTATACTACTTCATGCACACACGCACACCCATACCCATAAATGAAGTCATTAGTATTTTGCTGTGTACATTATGTATCTTTATCTACACTTCCTTTTTTTTTTTTTAAGATTCCTTACTTTAAAATTTTATTTTATTTATTTATTTATTTATTTTATCCTTGGTGCTAAACCATAAAATTTTATTTTATTATTATTTTTTAGAGCCAAAGTGTGCTCTGTCTCCCAGGCTGGAGTCCAGTGGCATGATCATTACTCACTGTGGCCTCAAATGGGAGGATCACCTGAACCAAGGAGGTCAAGGCTACAGTGAACCATGATTATACCACTGCACTCCAGCCTGGGCGATAGAGCGATACCTTGTTTCTTATTTAAAAAAAAAAAAAAATCAAAAAACTGCGGACAATAAAATTTTAATTTCATCTAATTTTCACATGTCATAAAATGATAGTTCATTCATTTTTTCTGATCATTAAGAAATATGAACCATTCTTAGCAATGTAGGCTGTGTAGGAGCAGGTACCGGCTAGGTCTGGCCTATAGCATTGTTTGCCACAGCTGGCTGAGAGTGCTGCTCCTCTTAAGGCTTTAACTTGACCTTTAGATGGATATTAGTCTCCTTCATGAGGAGACGAAGGAGGTGATCTGATAAATAAGTAAGAGCTAATCTGATGAATAAGTAAGGTGATCTGATAAATAAGTGGTCATTTCCTGTGTCTTCTGTGTATCTTAACTGTTCTCTCATGCTTTTTGCTCTACTGGTATTCCTTAAACCTGAGTAATATGGAGAACCTTTTTTCAGAAAATAAAAAAGGGTCTAGGTGCAGTAGCTCACGCCTGTAACCCCAGCACTTTGAGAGGCTGAGCCGGAGGATTGTTTGAGCAATCCTGGACAACATGGCGAAACCCCATCTCTACCAATAAAAATAAGAATAATAGCCAGGCACTGTGGTGTATGCCTGTAGTCCCACCTATGTGGGAGGCTGAGGTGGGAGGATCGCTTGAGGCTGGAAGGTCAAGGCTGCAGTGAGCTGAGATTGTGCCACTACATTTCAGCCTGGGTGACAGAGCAAGACCCTGTTTCAAAAAAGAAGAGGACTCAATGTTTGTAAATAAAGAGCTGTGACAGAAACAGCATTGGAAATCATGTGCTATCATTTTGAGTGATTATGTGGTGATGGTGTAACTGCAAACAGATGTGGGCACCGAGCCTGGAGAGGATGTGGTTGTAAAGTGATTGTCCAGAATATCTTTTTATTATTTTTAAAGATTATTTTTGAAAGTAATTCATAGAACACAAAATGCATAAAAACTTCTGAATCCCAAGGGTAAGCCCTGAGATTCCTAAAGTTCTTTTCTATTTTTTGTTTTATTTTTGTCATCTTTTTTTCTTGCTGTTTGCTTTTTCTTAAATGACTGATCATCTTTTCCATTCTTATGTTTGGATAAAGGATTGGGTTGGTAAGGTAGTTAGCAGATGTTCCTCTGTAGTTGTGTAGAGTTGTGTCTCAGGTTTGCCTAAATGGGCAGAGTGCAACAGTAGGTAGGCTCTCCTTAGTTTCTGTGGAGAAGGAGCAGGCGGGCAGGTGACTCCTTGCTACCTAAGTACACAGGGCCCTTTCCTTCTGAGTGGCATTGCTCTCCCTTCTTTTGCCATTTTGGAGGTTTAGAGTTATTGCTGGCTCTTTATTTGTTGTTCTTTGTCTGTTGCCCAGTATTTATTTCAGGAACTCTTCCTGGCAGATTACACACTTGGTTTAGAAACCATTTTTAAGACTTAGGCTGGGTGCGGTCACTCACACCTGTAATCCCAGCACTTTGGGAGGCTGAGGCTGGCAGATCAGTAGGTCAGGAGTTCGAGACCAGCCTGATCAACATGGTGAAACCCCGTTTCTGCTAAAAATGCAAAAATTAACTGAGTGTGGTGGTGGGCACTTAGAATCCCAGCTACTGAGGAGGCTGAGGCAGGAGAATCACTTGAACCAGGAGGCGGAGGTTGCAGCGAGCTGAGATCAGGCCACTGCACTCCAGCCTGGGTGATAGAGACTCCATCTCAAAAAGAAAGACTTTATCCTGGGGGGCACATCCTTGCTCCTGAACTCCTGCTGGCCTGTACACCTCATCAGGAGTTGTTTGCAGCCCTTGTCATGAACACCTCGGCCTCTCTTCTCTGTAACTTGGACTCTGGGTTCAGGGCTGATGTGAGCTCTGAGGTAACACCCTCCTGTCTTTAGAGCACAGTCACTTAATGTCTGAGTTACAACGTTTTATGCTCTTTTCTCCGTGAATCTGTTCCTTATTCCCTTTCTTTCTTCTAGAAATTTCTTTGTGTTTTTGTTTCTATTATTGCTAAGAACTTTTCTCTATTATTTGTCATTTTGGTCAAATTTGGGGGAGGCAATGGGGATAAATGCTTAATTTTAACTTGAAGTATTTTCTAATTAAAAAAGGAATAAGAAAAAAAAAGTAGTAGGAATTCTGTTGTGTTTTTCAACGTTCCTAACAGAAAATGTCATGCATGATAAAAAAGAGACTGGAGTAATAACCCATGTGTGCCCACAACACAGTTTTACTCATTGCTGACAAATCCCAATCCGATTTCTTCTTCCCTTGTCTGGAAACATTTGGGACATCCATCATATCATGTCAGCTCTAAATGGGTCAGAAGGTTTTGGTAAAAGATAATCTATTTTTTTTTTAATCATGCCATGATCACAGCTAAAGATACATGAACGATGATTCTTTAAGTCTTGGGGTACCCATTTGTTGTTCCCATTTTCTCGTCTTGTTTGAACATTTCTCTAACTAAGGCCCGTGTGCTGCGACTGGCTGACATGTTGCTTCAGTCTCCTGGACCATGAGCTCCCTCGCCACAATCTTGCTGTGTTTTGTTTTCTTAAAACCTGCTATTTTTGTTATTGAAGAAGCCAGATTATTCTATGACATTTTCAGTAGTCTGGATTTTATAGAACCCATTCCTGTGATGCCAGTAGCGTGTTTCTCTGCCCTTTGTATTTCCTATAAACCTGTGGTTAAATGAGACAGTTGATCTGATTCATATTTTTCTTTGGAGTTTTGTTGCATGAGATTATTTCCTGGTGATGTTGAGTATTCCCACTGGGGTACTTACCGCCTCATTGTCTCTTTTTGAATGTTTAGTACCACTGACGATCATGGTCTGGATCAGTTCATTACAAGTAGAATTATTTTATTCTGGGCTCTAAAATGCATTACAGCATTTTAGAATTCAAAAGATGGTGTACGTGGGCCATGCCTAATCTGAATGCCTGCCGTGGTCGGCTGAGTCTGCAGATCTCACTGAATGACAGAGCTGGTTTTGAGGCCCTGCTGTCGGGATGTGGCAAATAAGGAATCACATGTTTCTGGCTTGATCTTCCTAGATACTCTGCTTTAAAAGTGATAGCAAGTAATCTGAGGTCTAGGAATCCATATGTGTCCAGTGTTTCTATGCTCAAAGTTTCTCTGATGAGGTTACAAATCCCCAAAGTACTCATGTGTGAAGCAAATGTTGAAATGAAGGGAATTAAGTCAAGATTTTTAAGCGTTTCTCCCCTCCTACTTATAGAGCCTTTTAGAAGATCCTTATCCGATGGTCCGTTCCACAGGGATCCTTGGTGTTTGTAAAATAACTTCCAAGTACTGGGAAATGATGCCCCCGACCATTCTTATTGACCTCCTGAAGAAGGTGACTGAAGAACTGGCATTTGACACGAGCTCAGCTGATGTTCGTTGTTCTGTCTTTAAGGTAAGATTTTAAAAATTATGAAAGTAATATTTATTTATTGTAGAATAATTAGAAAAACAGAAAAAGAAAAAGATTAATACAATACCTGTAATCCTACTCTACAGAGATAACATTTTTGACATTTTGTTGTATATCCAAAGTAAGGTTTTTAAAAACCAAATTAAAAGTGTTTTCTACAAAAAATGACTACTTAAACTTATAGTTTTTAGTGTAAGGAGGGAAGGGGTCCCACTACTGTTGAATTTATTCTTTTTTGTCTCTTTGTGCAGTGTCTTGGAGAAATATGCTTTGCATAGAACATTGTACATAGACTATATTTGGATTCACTTGAGTAATTTTTTAGTATCTCCCACCCATCACCAACACCAATAGTAGCTCAAACTTTGCAAGAGGAACTCACATTTTATTTTCTAAGCAACCTGAACTGTCTAGGTTTATGGAAATTATAATATGTATGTTAGATGGTAGTGAGGTGGCCATTGATCTTTTCTTCGCCCTGACTTTGGTGAGAAAACGCCAGGCAGCTGGATGTGGAATGAACCAGAGGGCGGGGCTACCCAGGCTGCAGTAACAAACGCTCTTGGAGGTCGGCTTTGCAGAATCTGTAAAGCTCTCAGGGAGGCTGACTCAGAGAATTTCTTGAAGGCCTGTGAGATGACCTAAGAAGAAATCATCTCACTTTCCTACTACTGGAATCAACTGTTGAGAAGCTCTGACTGCCCTGAGCACAAAGCAGGTGACTTCTTCTTCCATCATGAGCAAAACAGACATTTTCAGAGTGGCTCTCCGGCCTTATGGCCATGACCCAGTGGGGGCTCCTGTGGATCTTCCTCCAGACTTCTCAGGAACCTGCTTGCTTATTTTCTCTATTTGAAAAGTTTTCTGGGCTAGATGCAATGACTCACGCCTGTAATCCCAGCACTTTGGGAGGCCAGAGCCGGTGGATTGCTTGAGTTCATGAGCCCAAGACCAGCCTGAGCAGAGTGGCAAAACCCTGTCTCTACAAAAATACAAAAAAAAAATTAGCCAGGTGTGGTGGTATGCACCTGTGTAGTCCCAGCTACTTGGGAGGCTGAGGTGGGCGGATGGCTTGAGCCTGGGAAGCGAGGTTGCAGTGAGCCGAGATTGTGCCACCGCACTCCAGCCTGGGTGACACAGCCAGACCTTGTATCAAAAACAAAATTTTTTTTTTCTGTGCATGTTCAATGTCTCCCTCTTAGAAGTATCTTTCCATAGATTTGTAAGCATGTTCACGTCTCCATCTGAGGCAGAGGCTGCTCCATCTCTCCTCATTGCGGAAAGACATTCTGAGGAGCATGTCTGTGTTTGTTGAGTGATCAGACATTTGGGCTCATGCCTATTGCTCTGCCGTAATTGTTGGGAACAGCCTTCTTACTCTCAAAACAGTCTTAGTTCAGTGGTCACCTAAATGTTCTGTCTCCATGTCCTGCTTCCCCAGTCCACTGTAAAGCATCTTCTATGTCCACTACTCCAGTAAAGCATTTCTAGCCAAGATTAATTTCATGTGACCCCTTCACTAGACTTTTTTGATCTCAGCAGAATTCATTCCTAGAACATTCCTTTGTCCTTCCGGACGTTGTTGTAAACTCGCAGTCCCTCTTCTTCCTCTTTGTTTTTGGTTGAATGCTCTTATTCTTTAAGTGCTGGCTGAAGAGTCAGGGACCCATGTGCTTCTTGCACCCCCCTTGCTCTGAGTGCAGTTTGCATGAGGCTGGTCCCAGTTTACAGACAAACGTCTTCTTGAGAGCTCTGCTCAGGTGACCAAAAGGTAGCTCTGAGATTAAGATTACCCACAGCATGCATATTAGGAAGTGCTCCTGGGATGCACACCTGTTGAAGGGAGGGGACTTTAAGCCATGACACACCCTGGGAAGGCCTCGTGCAGACTCACAGGCAGCTCTGGAGCCAGCAGAGCCCTTCAGACTGGGTCCGTGCTGATCCACCATTGCATACTGGCTGTCCAGGAAGAAGGCATTTTCTTCAGGAGGCCATCCCCAGGCATGCTGATGGCAAGGGCAGCTCGGCAGCCCCAGGACAGCTGGGGTGAGTGCTTCATTTCTGATAGGGCCTTGGTGGCATGTCATAGCAACCACCCTGTCTCCTCTGCTGAGCTACTTCCCATCTTTTCCAAACCTGCCGCCATCTAAGAGTTGTGTTTATTTTCCTCTCTTCCCCTTGCTCCTCTTTTTCTCCTTGAACTAGTGCTGCCACCTGCTGAGTTGCTCACTTGCATGCTGTTCTTGCTTCCTCCTCCTTCACCCAAGTCCTGTCTTTCCCTTCCTGGAGTTCTCTGAAGTTCACCTGCTCCTTCCTGTTGTTGTCACCCAAAGCGGCTGCAGCTCCCTGGCCAGTCTTCTCTCGGTCCTGATCTTATGATCACAGTCTGCTGCTTTCATGCTTCTGAGGAAACCCTTGCAGGGCTGCACTGAGCTGCCTCCCGGGCCCAGATGGGTCGTCTGTGAGGAAGGATTGGTGGGCTCTGGAGTAAATGAAGAGTCAGCAGAGAATCTACAGAAGAAAGATTGAAGGAGAATTAGGAGAACACAGTGTTGTAGCAGGAGCTACAGGGGCTGTGGGATGTTGGGGAGCTGGCAAGGTAGGTGGTGGCCAGTGGCCAGTGGGAGGGTTAGGGTCAGGGGGAGACTGTGGACACAGGTGGAGCAGGTGACTCAAATCAGACTGCCCTTGAGCACAGTGCTTTGGAAGAAGAGCTGTGTTTTAAGAAAATGATCGTCATTAAATATATGTTTTTGGCATGCTGTGTATACTTTTAACAAAAACCTATAGAAAATGTCCTTTCTCCTGAAACTGGATGGAGAAGGCAGTAGAGCTTAAGCAGTGCTGGAGCTCAAGGGCCCAGGCTGAGCCTTGGTCTATGGAGGAGCGCCACCTGTTACATGGGTACCATAGTCAGCTGAGAGAGCGTTTGAGTCACACAGGCTGGTTCTGTTCCCTCCCATCCTCATGCAGTATTGAATTAGGAAATGCATAGTTCTTGGGTGGTGCCTTTGCAGACCATGTGACCCATAGTCATTCTGTGTTTCTTTCAACTCAAAAATCCTCTAAAATTTAGCTAAGAGAGTACATTGAAGATTTCTTTTATAATTGCTTTAATCTTATTTGAATAAAACAATGGATGGACCAAATAGCAGTGGTTGGAACTATACCAGTTCATTAAAAGTATGCCATTTGTATGAAACAGTTCTAGAAAAAATGTTATTTTCTGTAAGTATATTTATTTAACTAGTAGTTCCAGTAAAGATGGAAACGAATGTTTTCTTTAATTAAATTTTCCTACCTGAACCTTTCATTGGCATGTTCTGATTTTAAACTGTTTATCTTTCTGCTGCAGTGTCTGCCAATGATATTGGACAACAAACTGAGCCACCCATTGTTAGAGCAGCTCCTGCCAGCTCTCAGATACAGTCTCCACGACAATTCGGAGAAAGTGAGAGTGGCTTTTGTGGACATGCTGTTGAAGATCAAAGCTGTGAGGGCTGCTAAGGTAGGATGAATAGGGTTTTCTCATTTAAGACATGAAATAGGGATGTGTGTTCATCAACAGAAAGAAAGTAGTTTTAATTCCACATTTTAAACTGATGACTGATATTCTTTGATTAGTTGTCTCTGTCATAAAATTTTATTTGTTTTGGGTTTTTCATCCAAGGTTCTAGAAATATTATCAATGTCCGTTTTCTTTTCCAAAGACATTAATGTAAGTGTCCCCCACCTTCCATTATATTTTTATCGTGTATGAAGGTTTTCACTGAGATACTTGGTGTGATATTTGGATACCTGGCGCCCGTCGAGCACTTCTGGCGACTGTCAAGTGTGAGCCATCCCCTTTCCCCCGCCCCACACAGAATGATGGAAGGAGATACCTGCTTTATGACAGATGTGTTTTGGTGTTTTATAATCTACTGAAGTGATTGTTCTCTTTCAGCTCTAGTTCTGTTCAGCTTTTGGCTAAGAATGTTGCTTATAATGTTCTTGACTTCATTATTATTTGGTACCATTGTGAGCTTGCTTTCTCCACACAGTATTTCTCAGAAATTTACTTCAAAAGCTATTCTTCTTTGGCACAGGATCCAGCAACAGCCTGACATGGCAGAGTGTAGGGTCAACTAGATAGATTTGTATATTCATAAGAGAAGTGGTGCTATGTGGCCATAAATATAGTAAGGAAGAACTTTTTGTGGGGCTTCTTTGGAAAGGCCTCTAAGATATAGAAGTATAAAAGCATAGTGTAGATGTGGTTCTAGTGTGCTACCAGCTGAATAAAATGGAGACATGTATATGTAAGTATTGCTCAGATATGGGTAAAATATCCTTTGAAGAGAACAAGAATTTAGTGTCAGTTGCTTGGGGTAATGAGGCGAGTGGGCGACAGGGTCTCACTCTGATGCACAGGCTAGAGTACAGTGGTGCCATCTTGGCTCACAGCAACCTCAAGCCATCATCCGTTCTCAGCCTCCCGAGTAGCTAGGACTACAGGACTGTGCCACCATGTCTGGCTAATCTTTGTAGTTTTTGTAGGGATGGGGTTTTGCCTTGTTGCCCAGGCTGGTCTTGAACTCCTGACCTCAAGTGATCTGCCCACCTTGTCCTCTGAAAGTGCTGGGATTACAGGTGTGAGCCACCATGCCCAGGCATTTATGAGGATCTTGTCATTGCATGTAGTACATATTACTTTGTGTGCTTTGAGTTTTGATCTGTGAATTTTTTTATGTTATACGAAAACAAAAAATATTTTTTTTTTGAAAGAAAAAGAAAACAAAGAAAGAGCAAAAGAAAGAAAAAGAATGAAAGAAAGAAAGAGAGAGAGAGAACGGGATTCTTGTTCTATTGCCCAGGCTAGAATGCAGTCTAAACATGGGTATTAAAAACCTCTTTTATGCCAATGATTGTGCTTAACAATGGAGACAGGAAGGAATAGGGGCTGAAAATAACAAACAAGCAGCCAAACAATATTTTATTTAAACCTGTGAGATGCTATGCAATTGCTGAGGAGTGATTTACTTCCAATTATGTGGTCACTTTTAAAATAGGTGTACTGTGATACTGAGAAAAATGTATGTTTTGTGGATTTGGGGTGGAGAGTTCTGTAAATATTTGTTAAGTTTACTTGTTCCAGGTCTGAGTTCAAGTCCTGGATATCCTTGTTAATTTTCTATCTCATTGATCTGTCTAATATTGACAGTGTA
>CAUYQU010006845.1:0-30912 GCA_963574635.1 Cheracebus regulus
GGCTTTTCTTGATTGGTAAGCTATTAATTGCTGCCTCAACTTCAGCCCTTGTTATTGGTCTATTCAGGGTTTTGACTTCTTCCTGGTTTAGGCTTGGGAGGGTGTAAGTGTCCAGGAATTTATCCATTTCTTCCAGGTTTACTGGTTTATGTGCATAGAGTTGTTTGTAGCAATCTCTGATGGTGGTTTGTATTTCTGTGGAATCTGTGGTAATAGTCCCTTTATCATTTTTTATTGCATCTATTTGATTATTCTCTCTTTTCTTTTTTATTAATCTGGCTAGTGGTCTGTCTATTTTGTTGATCTTTTCAAAAAACCAGCTCCTGGATTTATTGATTTTTTGAAGGATTTTTTTGTGTCTCTATCTCCTTGAGTTCTGCTCTGATCTTAGTTATTTCTTGTCTTCTGCTAGCTTTTAAGTTTTTTTGATCTTGCTCCTCTAGCTCTTTCAATTTTGATGATACGGTGTCAATTTTAGATCTTTCCTTGCTTCTCATATGGGTATTTATTGCTATAAATTTTCCTCTAGATACTGCTTTAAATGTGTCCCAGAGATTCTGGTATATTGTGTCTTCATTCTTGTTGGTTTCGAAGAACATCTTTATTTTTGCCTTAATTTCATTGTTTATCCAGTCAACATTCAAGAGCCAGTTGTTCAGTTTCCATGAAGTTGTGCAGTTCTGAGTTAGTTTCTGAATTCTGAATTCTAATTTGATTGTACTGTGGTCTGAGAGACTGTTATGATTTCCTTTCTTTTGCATTTGCTGAGGAGTAATTTACTTCCAATTATGTGGTCAATTTTAGAGTAGGTGTGATGTGGTGCTGAGAAGAATGTATATTCTGGATTTGGGGTGGAGAGTTCTGTAAATGTCTATTAGGTTTGCTTGTTCCAGATCTGAGTTCAAATCCTGGATATCCTTGTTAATTTTCTGTCTCGTTGATCTGTCTAATATTGACAGTGGAGTGTTAAAGTCTCCCACTATTATTGTGTGGGAGTCTAAGTCACTTTGTAGGTCATTAAGAACTTGTTTTATGTATCTGGGTGCTCCTGTATTGGGCACATATGTATTTAGGATTGTTAGCTCTTCTTGTTGTATTGATCCTTTTACTGTTATGTAATGCCCTTCTTTGTCTCTTTTGACTTGTGTTGGTTTAAAGTCTATTTTATTAGAGACTAGGATTGCAACTCCTGCTTTTTTTGCTCTCCATTTGCTTGGTCGATCTTCCTCCATCCCTTTATTTTGAGCCTATGTGTATCCTTGCATGTGAGATGGATTTCCTGGATATAGCACACTGATGGGTTTTGACTTTTTATCCAATTTGCCAGTCTGTGTCTTTTGATTGGGGCATTTAGCCCATTTACATTTAAGGTTAATATTGTTATGTGTGAATTTGATCCTGCCATTTTGATGCTAGCTGGTTGTTTTGCCTATTAGTTGACGCAGTTTCTTCATTGTGTTGATGGTCTTTACCATTTGGTATGTTTTTGGAGTGGCTGGTATTGGTTGCTCCTTTCTATGTTTAGTGCTTCTTTCAGGAGCTCTTGTAAAGAAGGCTTGGTGGTGATGAAATCTCTGAGCAATTGCTTGTTCATAAAGGATTTTATTTCTCCTTCACTTATGAAGCTTAGTTTGGATGGATATGAAATTCTGGGTCAAAAGTTCTTTTCTTTAAGGATGTTGAATATTGGTCCCCACTCTCTTCTGGCTTGTAGGGTTTCTACTGAGGCATCCGCTGTCAGTCTGATGGGCTTCCCTTTGTGGGTAACCTGACCTTTCTTTCTGGCTGCCATTATCATTTTTTCCTTCATTTCAACGCTGGTGAATCTGACGATTATGTGCCTTGGGGTTGCTCTTCTTGAGGAATATCTTTGTGGTGTTCTCTGTATTTCCTGGACTTAAATGTTGGCCTGCCTTGCTAGGTTGGGGAAATTCTCCTGGATAATATCCTGAAGAGTGTTTTCCAGCTTGGATTCATTCTCTCCGTCACATTCAGGTACACCTATCAAATGTAGATTAGGTCTTTTCAGATAATCCCATATTTCTTAGAGGCTTTGATCATTTCTTTTTATTCTTTTTTCTCTAATCTTACCTTCTCATTTTATTTCATTGAGCTGATCTTCAATCTCTGATATCCTTTCTTCTGTTTGATCGATTCGGCTGTTGAAACTTGTGTATGCTTCATGAAGTTCTCGTGTTTTTCAGCTCCATCAATTCATTTATATTCCTTTCTAAGCTGTTTGTTTTCATTAGCATTTCGTCAAACCTTTTTCAAGGTTCTTAGTTTCTTTGCATTGGGTTAGAACATGATCTTTTAGCTAAGAGAAATTTGTTGTTACCCACCTTCTGAAGCCTATTTCTGTCAATTCATCAGACTCATTCTCCATCCAGCCTTGTTCCCTTGCTGGTGAGGAGTTGTGATCCCTTGGAGGAGGAGAGGTGTTCTGGTTTTGGGTATTTTCATCCTTTTTGCACTGATTTCTTCCCATCTTTATCTACCTGTGGTCTTTGTAGTTGGTGACTTTCGGATGGGGTCTCTGAGTGGACGTCCTTTTTGTTGCTGATGAAGTTATTTCTTTCTGTTTCTTAGTTTTCCTTCTAACTGCTGGAGGTCCATTCCAGATCCTGATTGCCTGGGGATCACCTGCAGCTGCTGCAGAACAGTAAGGGTTGCTGCCAGTTTCTTCTTCTGTTATCTTTGTCCCAGAAGGATACCCGCCAGATGTCAGCCTGAGCTCTCCTTTATGAGGTGACTCTTTGGATATACGGGGGTTGGGGAGCTGCTTGAGGAGATAGTCTGTCCCTTACAGGAGCTCAAGTGCTGAGCTGTGAGCTTCGTTGTTCTGTTCTGAGCTTCTGGGCATGTACATTTAAGTCTGCTGCAGCAGAACATTTTTTATTTTCATATTGTTTGTTGTTAGGATCATGAAGTCAATGTGTTTCTCTATACTGATCTTTTATTCTGTGATTTTGCTAAATTTTCTTATTTGTTCTATTAGATTACTTAGAATTTCCTGCAATTTCATTGTTTGCAAAAAAGACCATGTAACTTCCTTTCTAATGTTTATGTCTTTATTTCTACTCCTTTTTCATTTTTTCTTATTGTACTGGCCAGGACCTCCCATGCAATGTTATATAAAAATGGTAAGAGTAGACATCCTTGCCTTGTTCCTGATCTGAGGAGAAGAGCATTCAGTATAATTAACTATAGTTTTTTTGTTTGCTTGTTTGTTTTCATAGATGCCCTTTATCAGGTTGAAGCAGTTCCTTATATTCTCAGTTTGCTGGCAGTTTCTTTTTTTGGTTATAAATTTTTGCAGTTACAATCTCACATTTGTACTGATTTAGGTATTTTCCTGTATGTTAAAATTAATAAATTTTATACTAAGAGAAACTTTGGAAAGAAAAGTTTTAAAATATAAAGACTAAAACTTTAGGATTACTGAAAGAAAATATCTGGGAAATTATCTTTATACCTTTTATAATTTAGTGGTGTAGGAGTCTTCTCTATGTTTGACCTCAAAAGCAGAAGCCATAAAGAAAAAAAGTTGTTAGATTAGACTACATAAAAATTATAAATTGATATTCTTAAGATGTCATAAATCTAGATTAATTACTTCCTGATTAAAAATATATGCCACATATATGATAGATAAAAGATTATTTCTAATATATGAAGAGTTCATATACATCAATAGGAAAAATTAGAACACTCTCTTAAATAAATGGGCAAAAGGCATGAACAAGTAATTTAAAAAGAAATACAAATAGCCAACAAAAGTATGAAAAGATGCTCAACATCAACAGTGTTAAAATAAACACAAATTAAACAATAACAATATTACTTAGCAGATTGGCAAAGATTAACAAAGTTGATAATATTCATTATAAAGAAAGACATAAGAAAATTTTCATCTTATTGACAGAGCAATTGGTATGACATCATTGGAGCATATTTGTTAATAGTTATCAAAAGCCTTAAAAATGTGCATATTCTTCATCCCACAGTTTAATTTCCAGGAACTTATTTACAGCACAATTGAAAAGGTGAGAAAATATTATACATAAGAATGTAAATGATAGATAATATCAAATTTTGGGTCTGGGCATGGTGGCTCACACCTGTTATCCCAGCACTTTGGGAGGCCAAGCTGGGTGAATCACTTGAGGTCAGGAAGTTCAAGACCAGCCTGAACAATATGGTGAAACCCTGTATCTACTAAAAATACAAAAATTAGCCAGGAATGGTTGTATATGCCTGTAATACTAACTACTTGGGAGGCTGAGGCATGAGAATTGCTTGAACTCAGGAGACAGAGGTTGCAGTGAGCCGAGATCATGCCACTGCATTCCAGCCTGGGTGACGAGTGATACTCTGTCTCAAAAAAAAACGAAAAAGTCAAATTTTGGATACAACCTAAATACCTATCTGTAAGGACCTGATTAAGTAAACAAATTGTGTTATAGCCACTCAGTGGAATACTATGCAACTATTTAAATGGAGTATGTGGATCTATATTTGTTGAAATGAAAATATGCCCCTTGTTAAATGGAAGATATTGTGGATATAGCTACATCACTTTTTTTAATATAATAAAGGAAGTGTGTATATATGTGCCTAACACAATAATTGACACAGAGTAGGCATTCAGTAAATAATGACTAACTTTATGATTTTTTAAAAAATGGTTGGATATGCTTATATAAAATGTGAACAATGATTATTTGTGCATGGAAGGAGTTCAGGTGATTTTTACCTTCTCTGTCCATTTCTGTATAGTTTGAAAATTTAACATATTTATGGGATACATGTGATATTTCAATACATGTATACATGTGTAGTGATCAAATCAGGGTAATTGAGATATTCATCATGAAAACTTTTTAATAAGCATGTATTACTTTTATAATCCGAAATAACAGTAGATCTATTTGTTTGAAAAATATGGAAAGAATCAATTCGTCTTGATGACGGATTGTAAGCAGGTCTTGAGGGAAAAGGAGGTGTTGAGGATGCTGGTCTGTATCTTGGCTTGGGTGACTGCTTTTAGGGTTCCATCTTCACTCAAGATAGAGAAATCAGGAGGAGGAGTAGTAGGGGGTGTGTGTATGTTTGTGTTGGTTGTTACATTTTCCAGAAAACCAAATGTCACATGTTTTGACTTGTAAGTAGGAGCTAAATGAAGAGAACACACGGATACAAAGAGGGGAGTAACACACACTGGGGTCTATGTGAACGTGGAGTGTGGGAGGAGAGAGAGGAACAGAAAAAATAACTATTGGGTACTAAGCTCAGTACCTGGGTGATGAAATAATCTGTACAACAAACCCCTGTGACATGAGTTTACCGATATAACAAACCCGCACATATACTCTTGAACCTAAAATAAAAATTTGAATATTTTTTTTTCCCACCTGTTGCACTTGGACTTCCAGCAGGGTACCCAGTTGGATATATGGATTTGGAGCTCCAGGAGAGAGGCTAGATTACAAATCAAAAGTGTGATAGTTACAATCATAAAATGAATGCTACTGCCCAGCAGGGAGGGCTGTGTGAGAAGAGGGTAAAGGGGAGTTCCTGTTAAATACCACCACCTTCAGTGAGGATAGAGTTTCCAGGAAAGGAACCAGAGGAGGAACAGGGAGTTGGGAAGGAGAAACAGCAGAGAGCTGTTCTGAAATAATGGGGGCCCATGCAGCCGAGAAGGCAAGCTAAGTGTGGAATGAAAAGTGCCCAGTGGATCTGGTAGTTAGGGGGGCATCCCTGACTTTGGTGGGGTGGTCTCAAGGGAATGGTGGGTACAGAAGTCAAAGTGAAATGAACCGAGGGGTGAATGTGACGATGTGAGTTGGTGGGGCAGTAAGTGTATTCTTACGAGACGCTTGGATGAGAAGTTAGGAAAATAACTGGGGCGATAGCTGGAGGGAGATACAAGGGTAAGGAAGGGATGTTTTACTAGGGTGGAAATGATTGGATCACATTTGTAGGCTGAGGGGAAGGAGCTAGCAGAAAGAGGGCTGTGAAGGACACGGGAGAGGGGGAGAATGGCACCACAGGGGGTCAGAACTGGTAGGGAGGGACGAGACCTGTGGCAGTAAGAGGACAGTCTTAGAAGAGATGACCCTCTTCCCCTATGACGGGGAGGAGGAGGAGGGGAGGGTGGGTGTGGATGCAGAGGCACTATAGGGTGGGGGGCAATAATTAGAGGTGGTTCATGCTTGATTTTCATGCTTGATGATGTTTCATCATCTCGCTACCAGAAAGACCAGGGTTTTAAGGTTCCATCTTGATGAAGTTGGCTTGATGCAAAGCAATAATGAAAGTTGCCAATGGAGAATGTGGCAGGAGTCAGCCTGGGTGTCAAATTCACTCAGCCCCGATGTGCAAACAGATAATTACAAGGCATCTCTGCCAGTGGAGTGGATCAAGATTTTTCTCATGCGTAAGCTGGCACGTTTAAGATTTCCAGAATACAGATTTCCGAAATAATGATTCTAATAAACAGTGGTTATCTTAACTTTATTTTCAGGCCATAAAACACATCCTTTGATAAATTATTTTGCCGTCTATCCCCAAGTGCACCTCTCCATGCAAGCCTCCCCTCCCCCGGCCAGCAGCCGCACGAACAGCAGCCCCATATATTATTCATTCCAATCAAATAAGACACAGTGGTGCCTCAGTAAACTTGCTTTTCATATCAGAATTGCTCTTATTGAGTAATACACACTGCAGACCCCAGCTTCCAGCACCAGGCCTGAAATGAGCAATTCTCTCATTGTAATAATGTGCCTCTGTCATCTCCTTATTATCAGCATGATAAAAGATGAAATATTCACAGATGCTGCCCTCCTAACCTGATCACAGCTTGATATTTGAGCTTTGGAAATGAGTTTTATAAGCTTTAATATACTCCTTGGCGGAGTGACCCCTGAAATTAAACATTATTACAGAGCGGATATTTAAAAAGCTGGGGCCGCAAATTACATCAAAATGAAAATATTAAGGAGTATTACGAATATACCAAGTGGAAGCTCACAGCTCTGGAAGCTGTGAACGCCAGAGAACTCGGCACGCGGGTGTCAAAAACATCAGAAAAAATAATAACAGCAGAGACACCTTGACTTCAGTTATTTTATACTTAGGACTAAACGAAATTATTTGAATGGATTTTTTTTCCTCCTGTAGGCTAGCTTTCCAGGAGGGAAAAAAAGCCCATTATTCTCAACTTTAGGTTCCTAATACATTTCATGCTTGGTTTAAAGGGGCACCCTTCCTTTTTTTTTTTTTTTTCTTTCCTGGTGCATGGATAAATAAAAGAAATACCTAAATATAATGAAACCAAAGATCATGCTAAGAAAAAAAGTGAGCAAACACGACTAGAAAGAGCCCCTGGATTCAATTTCCCCTGCGATTGGCACTCTGATGGACAGGCTCCCAGCAACATGAGGGCTGCTGGAAACTCGGGAGGGAGAGAGAGGGGTCACCAGCCTGCTGCAGAGCTGTGGCAGCTTCCAGACGGGGCCTGGGAAGGCTCTGGAGCACATCGCGACCTGCTTGAGCCACACACGGGATTTCTTTTTGCCTGATGGCGGGGACTAGGCTTGGGTACCATGGATACTAACCAGTGAATACTGGTTTCATGCCTGAGTCTTCTGCTGGATGAGAATCTTCATGAGGGCAGGGACTGTGCCTGGCTTGTTCCCAGCTATATTCCTAACATTAACTCCAGAACTCAGATAGGTGGTCCATCATAAATACTATATTTATTAAATGAATGGGCTGGGCGCGGAGGCGTGCGCCTGTAATCCCAGCACTTTGGGAGGCTGAGGTGGGTGGATCACAAGGTCACAAAGTCGAGACCAGCCTGGCCGATATGGTGAAAACTTCGTCTGTACTAAAAATACAAAAAAAGTAGCCAGGCGTGGTGGCGCATGCCTGTAATCCCAGCTACTTGGAAGGCTGAGGCAGGGGAATTGCTTGAACCTGGGAGGTAGAGGTTGCAGTCAGCCGAGATCGCTCCACTGCACTCCAGCCTGGGAGACACAGCGAGACTCCATCTCAAAAAAAAAAAAAAAAAAAAAAAAGAAAAAATAAAAAAGAAAAAATGCAAAAGAACAAATGAGTTCCCAGTTATTTTCCTTCCCAACCCTCAGAGGGGGTTTTTGCCTCCATCCACTTGAAGGGAACACACAAGGAGCCTTTCCAAGGCTTCAGCTTTCAGTATTTATCTGAGTCTGTAAAACTGATTTGCAACTTATACTTGGAGGCTATTTAAAGTATGTTGTTTTGATGCATTATATACATTGTGCTGTCTGCTTGACATGGAAACTTCCTTTGTCTGGTTGTTGCTTTTTTATATTCATCCCACCCTCAGTTTCCTCAGCTGCCAAATCAAGACACTAATACCTAACTTGCTGGTTGCTGTTTGGATGGAATGAGCAAACACGTACAAAACAATGTGTTAGTTCTTTTTCTTTTTTTTTTTTTTTTTTGAGTTGGGGTCTTGCCCTGTCACCCGGGCTGGATGGAGTGCGGTGGTGCAATTTTGGCTCACTGCAACCTCTGCCTCCTGGGTTCAAGCAATTTTCCTTCCTCAGCCTCCCAAGTAGCTGGGACTACAGGCATGAGCCACCATGCCCGGCTAATTTTTGTATTTTTAGTAAAGATGGGGTTTTGCCATGTTGGCCAGGCTGGTCTCGAACTCCTGGCCTCAAGTGATCTGCCAGCCTTGGCCTCCCAAAGTTCTGGGATTGCAGGCATGAGCCCCTGTGCCTGGCCAATGTGTCAGTTATTCCCCCTTTACTGTTTTTTTCTGGCACTGAAATGATGCTGATGTATTGATCAATTAAAAATAACCTTTTTCTTTTAAAGAAACAAATAAAAACTGTTTCACTTACTGGTGGATCATTGTTTTTATGTACCAAGATTTTCTATTACAAACTTCAAATGTATTTTTGAAGTAGAGAAAAGAAAAGAAATCTGTAGCGCAGAGGATAAAAACATGGATTTTGGAATGTGATTTGAGTCCTGACTTTGTTTATTTCTAACTATGAGACCTTGGGCAAGTTACTTAACATCTCTGAGGTTCAGTTTCTTCATTTATAAAAATGGGAATAATGGTTATGCCAAGATATATGCCTAAAAAATAGGAAATATAAAGATTAGGAGGAAAGAAACACAAGCTATTATTTGCTGATCTGTGATTGACTATGTATAAAATTCAAAAGAAACTACAGATAAATTATTAGAAGAAAAATGAGACATTAGCATGGTTGCTGGATACAAAATCAATATACAAAAATCAATTCAATTTTTATACAGCAATAGCAGTCAGTTGGAAAATTCAATTTAAAATAAACCGTTCACATTAGCCACAAAATATGAAAGCACCTAGGAGTAAATATAATATAAGCTATGAAAGCATTTTATGGAGAAAATTATAAAATTTTATTGAAATACATTAAGACCTAAATAAGTAGATAGATCATGTTCTTGGACAAAATACCCTGTATTTTAAAGATGTAAATTCCCCAAACAAGACTTTTGATTCAATACAATTCCAATTAGATTTACAACAGAGTTGGAACTTAACAAAGTATTTCTTATGTAGTGTAACAAGGGGCCAAGAGCCTATTAAAGAATAAGAAGAAGCTGGAGGGATTTTCTTCCACCAGATAGCAAGATTTCTCATAAAGCTTTAGTAATTAGGGTGGTGATCAATGAATAGGACAGAAGAAAGAGCCCAGAAACAAATTATGCATATCTGGAAACTTGATTCTTGATAAGGTAGATGGGGAAGGAATGAAATAGTCAATTGATAGTACTGGGAAAATTAGTTATCCCTACCAAAAAAAAAAAAAAAATTAAGGAATTTGATTCTTACCTCACAATCTACACAAAGATAACTTTCATGTGAGTTAAAACATTAAAATGAAGGGAAAAACCAGAAAACTATTTTTTTCGAGACAGTCTCTCACTCAGTTGTCCCGGCTGGAATATAGTGGCACAATCTTGGCTCACTGCAACCTCCGCCTCCCAGGTTAAAGCCATCCTCATGCCTTAGCCTCCAGAGTAGCTGGGACCTTAGGCGCGCACCACCACAGCCAGCTAATTTTTGTATTTTTAGTACAGACAAGGTTTCACTATGTTGGCCAGACTGGTCTCGAATTCCTGAGCTCAAGTGATTTGCCTGCTATTGCCTCCCAAAGTGCTGGGATTACAGGTGTGAGCCACCAGGCCTAACCTAGAAGACTTTTATGACACGATATATGAGCATATCTTCATAACCCTGAGGTCATGAAACATACACACTATAAAGAAAAAGGTCAACAAATTTGACTCTATTAGAATTAAGAACCTGTTTCTCACAAGATTGAAAAGAAAAGCTACACTCTGGGAGAAGATATTTGCAACATATATCACCAACTAAGGATTAATATCCAGAATATATAAAGAATGACTGCAAATGTGTAAGTATAGTACATGTGTAATAAAATAGTGGGCAAAAGATGTATGCAGGTAACACAAGGAAGAGGAAACACAAATGGGAAAGAAACATATGAAAAGATGCTCACCTTCACTGATAATCAGGAATTGCACAGTAAAACCACAGCGAGATATGATTATGTGTCCATCAGATTGCTGAAAATGAAAAAGATGGCAATACCAAGCATTAGGAGGAATATGGAGTAACAGAAACCCTTGTCTACTACCGTAGGGTATGTACATTTGTACAACCATTTTGGAAAACATTTTGGAATTGTCTACAAAGTTGAACATATACACATATGCTATGAGCCAACAAATCCATTAACAGAATATTAATAGAAATGAGCCAACACTTCCATTAACAGAATATACTCTAAAGGGTATCTTATATGCAAGTGCCAAAAGATGTGTACAACAATGCTCAGAGTTGGCCGATTGTCGTGGCTCATGCCCATAATCCCAGCACTTTAGGAAACCGAGGTGGGTGGATTGCTTGAGCCCAGGAGTTTGAGACCAGCCTGGGTAACATGGCAAAACTCCGCCTTTACAAAAAAATACAAAAATTAGTGGGGCACGGTGGTGCGTGCCTGTAGTCCCATTACTCAGGAGGCTGAGATGGGAGGATTGCTTGAGTTCAGGAGGTGGAGGCTGCAGTGAGCTGAGATTGCGCCACTGCACTCAGCTTGGGCAACAAGTGAGATGCTATCTCAAAAAAAAAAAGTTCATAGTATCATTTTTTAGAGTAACAAAGATAATGGACTTAGCCAAAATGCCTATGTACAGAATAATGGATAAAGAAATTGTGTTAACTTATATAGTGGAATCCTATTCAGAAGTAAAAATGAGTATATTACTACTATGTATATCAGCTAGGATGAATTTCATCCTTTTGAGTGAGAGTAGGCAGTCATAGAAGAATACCTATAGTATGATTCCATTTATAGAAAATTCATTGATAGGTAAGTAAAATCATATTTTGTTTGAAGAGCCATACAGGGAAGGTAAAACTGTACAGGAAGTCTAAGGAATGATTAAAACAAAATTGAGGGTAGTGTTTACTGTAGGGTGTGGTGGAATTGATAGGAAAGGGTAAGAAGGGGAGGAGCACAGAGGAAGCTTCTGAGACATGGCCAATATTCTATTGGACTTTCACGTCATGATTATTCTTCAGACAGTACAGGGACTTTCATTTCATGATTATTCTTTGGACAGTACATGTGTGTCTTAAACCTTCCTTTGTATGCTATATTTTATAATAATAACAATTTTATCTTAATAATAATATAATTATTATAATAAAGAAGGAATCTCAGAGATGGGCAACGATTTGTCCAGAGTTAAGAAGGAGACAAGGATATAAACCATGGTCTCCAGGTTGGTGTCCCATTCTGAAGCATTAGTGATAACCCTCAGCCTTCGGCTGCCTGTGGCTTTCTCTCTCCATTGCACCTGTGTGCTCATGACTCCCTGAGGCCTGTGATTCCTTCCTCCAATTTGCAGGCCTCCCCCACAGGACAAGAAACCAAATTATGAGGCCATATTTCCAAACAAGACTGTATAATTTCTCTACAATTCGTCCTTAGGAGGCAACATTGAAACCCAAATATCAGATGTGTCAGTTATCAACAAAAGGGCCAGTATGCAGGTCTAATTTTTTGAGCATTTACGAAATGCCAGACATTTCTGGCAAATGCCAGAAAGGAGTTGCCAGAAATGCTGACATCAGGAAGGCCTTTGGAGATAACACTGTCCAAGTCCTTCTTTTTTTTTTTTTGAGGCGGAGTCTCACTCTTTCACCCAGGCTGGAGTGCAGTGGCGTGATCTTGTCTCACTGCAACCTCTGCCCCACGAGTTCAAGCAATTCTCCTGCCTCAGCCTCCCCAGTAGCTGGAATTTCAGGTGCCCGCCATCACATCCAGCTAATTTTTGTATTTTTGGTAGAGACGGGGTTTCTGTTGGCCAGGCTGGTCTGGAACTCCTGACCTCAGGTGATCCTCCTGCCTTGTTCTCCAAAAGTGCTGGGATTACAGGTGTGAGCCACTACACCTGGCCGAGCCCTTCATTTTATCTGAGTGCTAGGAACTTACCCATGGCCATAGAGCAAGGAAGTGGCGGAGCTGGAACTAGACTGCCCAGCTCCTAAGCTCCTGGGAAGCTGCTTCCATTGCCCCAAGTCAGCAATAATGTCCTCCTGCTCTTAGGTTCCTGAGAGCATTCAGGAAAATGGAGAGTAAATGTGGGGGGGGGGGGCGGGGGGGGTGAATGTTTGCACACTGTTTCCTGTGATTATGACCTCTGGGTTGCAATTACAAAAGACTCTTCTGAATCATCAGAGAAACACCCTAGAATGTTCCGAATCGTTTCGGTATTAACTACATTCTAGAATCCAGGGTATTCCAAAATCTTGGCTAATAAGGGTATTAATTGATTTAGCAAGTATTTACTCTCACCTGTCCAGTGCAAAATATGGAATTAACATGCATGTGGTTGTGGGGAGACAGGCAGTAGTAAAGAGGAAAGAGGCTTGTTTTTATTTTTTTATTTTATTTATTATTATTATTTTTTGAGACAGGGTCTTGCTCTGTCGCCGAGGCTGGAGTGCAGCGGCATGATTGTGGCTCATGGCAACCTTGAACTCCTGGGCTGAAGTAATCCTCCTGCTTCAGTCTCTCAAGTGGCTAAGACTGCAGCTGTGTCCCACCAGGCTCAGATAATTTAAAAATATTGTAGCAGAGATGGGGTCTTGCTATGTTGCCCAGGCTGGTCTCAAACTCCTGGGCTCAAGGGATCCTCCTACCTCAGTCTCTCGAAGTGCTAGGATTACAGGTGTGAGTCACTGCACCTACCCAGGCCTGTTTTTTAAAGAATGGGGACCCTTACGGAGTTGGTTAGAGAGAGGTGAATCAAGACATTGGTATCAAGGTGGTTTGTTAGTTTATTAAGCACAGTGCTGCTGTAACAATTTACCACAAACTCAGTAGTTTTAAACAGCACACACTTATCTTCTAGATCTGTAGGTTAGAAGTGTGGTGCAGAAATCACTGAGCCAAAATCACAGTGTTGACCAGGCTGCATTTCTTTCTGGAGGCTGCAGGAGAAAGTAATTTCCTTGCCTTTTCTAGCTTCTAGAGGTCACCCACATTCTTGACTCACTGCCCCTTCCTCCATCTTTAAAGTCAGCAACATTGCATCTACCTGACATTCCTCCAAATCACATCTTCTGACTTTCTTGTCTTCTTCTTCCACTTTTACAGATGCTTTAGAATAAGTCAGGCCCACCTGGATAATTCAGGATTATCTATCTGCTGACTGGCAACCTTAATCCCATCTGCTACCTTAATTCCTCTTTGCCATTTGACATAACATGTTTACAGATTCTGAAATTAGGACATGGACATCTTGGGGCCATTATTCTGCGTACCTCACCTAACATCTGTGGCAATTTACATAACCAAATTTCTTAAACTAATCAGCTTTTCCTGGAAGAATAGAGCCCAGTTCCAAGGAGTGTATCTATGAACACCTTTAAATGACCTGTATCTGTCTCTTGCAGATTTACCTGTAATAGCCTTCTGGGCTTCCTCTATCATAACATGTACATGGAGGGATTATCAGCGAATGGGGGGCAGACACAGTGCATGCACTAGAGGTACAGATGAATGAAATACAACTTCTGTTCTCAAGAAGCCCATGATCAAATAAGCCCACATTGCAGTAGCAAGGGCTGCTACCTTGAGTTTCAGTGGTATAAAACAACCATCTTATCTCAGTTTTCAACTGGGCTGGCATCATCTGAAGGTTTGGCTGAGCTAGACACCCAAGAAAGCCCCTTATGTGGTTGGCAGTGGATGGTGGCTATCAGCTGGAACACAGACAGAGATGTCTGGTGGAGGTCTGATGCATGGCCTCTCCAGCATGATGGTCTCCAAGGGGTTAGACTTCTTCCACGGTGGATGGTGCAGAAGGAGTGTTTGAAGAGAAACTGTGTGACCTTTTATGACCTAGTCTTGGAAGTTAAATAGCAACACCCTCATGATACTCTACTGATTGAAGTACTCACAGGCCCTCCCAGACTCGAGGAGAGGAGACGTTGTTCCCACCTCTCAACAGGAAGAGAGCAAAGAATTTCTGGCCATTTGCTTGAAAACTGCCACAACTGTAAGACGGGGAACTCAGTGGGGGCAGAAATGATGCATGTCTTGTCTGCCACTGTATCCCCAGCCCCTTGCACAGAGACTGCATGTAGTTGGAGGTGTGTGGATGTTGATTGAGGGATAATCATGATAATTAGACATTTACCGAGTGCTTGTGAGTTTATCAACTCATCTACTCTCTGCAGCAACCCTAGGAAGTGGGTGCTCTTACTATCCCTGTAGTGCAGTTGAGGAAATCAAGGCATGGACTGATTAGAGAACTTGCTGAAAGTCACGTAGCTGGGCAATGAGGGAGCTGGGATTTGAACCCTGGTAGTTTGTCTCCAGAGCCCATGCCCTGAGCCATGTTTCCATGGTAACAGATACATAAACAGTCCATTAACACTCATGGTGACTAGTGCTACTAGTGAGGGGCCTGCAAGACCCCTGGGAGGACACCGGACCAAGTGGGCAGTGGAGGGAGAGGCAGGAAGTGTTTCAGAGAGGGGTTGCATCTTCAAGGAGGATGTTTGTGAGGATAGAGTTGCAGGGAGAGTTTCTTAGGATAAGTACCAGCATGAACGAAAGTCTGGAGATGTGGAAAAAATGAGTTATGGTTCCTGAGAAGTTCACTGGGCTGTGTGCAGGTGATGATAGGAAGGAGATGAGGTTGCAGAGGAAGGTGAGGCCCAACTTGCTAAGACTGGAATGCTGTGCTCAAGGACTTTAGCTTTAACCCTGGAGGAAGCTGGACATTCGTCATGGTTTTGAAAGGTCACTCTGGTCTTGTGGTGGATGGGCTTGCCAGCGGGAAGAAGCTGCTGGAAGGGAAGCCTTTCTGAAAGTAGCCTCCTCGCCTGAGCTTGTGCGCTTAGCTTAGTACGTCTGCACATTGGTGAGCAGAGCCTGCCGCAGTGGCTAGTGTGACAGATGGCACCAGGAATCTTAAAGGAAACTTTTGAGGATGAGGCACAGGAAGAGGAAATCAGTGGTGGCAAAAACACTGGGAGCCATCTGGTATTCCACTGGATCCCATAGCCGTCTGGGAGAGGAGAATGTTGTCTGCATTGACAGGTGAGGAAACTGAGACTGAGTGAGGAAAAATGACTTGCCTGTGTTCACACAGCTGGTAGGTGGCATGGGAACTAAGAACAGTATCTTTCTGTCTTCAAGGCCCACGAGTCTGCTTTGGGCCATTCAATTACTCAGACCTGCTGGCGGGCCCCAGTGAGCTGTTCTGCCCCATCCCCAGCTCCCCAAATCAGCTTGAAAGATGAAAGCTCAGAAGGAAAAGCCATGCCTACAGAGTACCAGGGCTAGCCACATAATTAGCGGGGCTCAGAGCAAAATAAAAATGTGAGGGTTCTTGTTTAAAAGTTGGTATGAATTTCACAACGATAGCAAAGCATTAAACTAAGCATGGTCCCTTCTCAGAGCTGGGCCCTGTGTGATGGCACAGGTCACATGCAACAGAGCAGTAATGTGCATGGCCACTGTAGATGTGTCTCCATCTCTACCAAAGCCCAGGGCAGTCCAGATCAGCTCAGCTGGGAGGAGAAGTAAACGGGGTCTCATAGTGGAGAAGGGAGAGGCTGTGGGAGGATGAGAGGTGCACTCAGCAGGGGCCATGTCCATTCCCAGAGATTTTTGAAGCTCACTGCTGGCAGGACACCCTCTCGTGTCCTGTGGAAAGGAAATCAAACATGAGTTTTCACTCCCAGTGTTGGAGGTGTCCAGTTGAGCCCTGAGGGCTGGAAACAGGGCTGAGGAGATGGGGCCCAGAGCACCTGGTTCAACCAAAGCTGTTTTGCTCCTTTGTTTTATGTCCTGGGTCTTTTGTAGGATGCCCCTCTGGTAAAAGGTCTCTGTTACTGCAAACACATTTGGAAACCACTGTGGCCCTCACTGATGGGCATCATTCTCTCACTTTGACCTATGATCACAGGTGGCATAGGCACATCCATTTAAGTATTCTTACCCCATTGTTCCCAGCGTGACTTACCTTAAGGTGACAGTTTGATGACATCATTCTCACGGTGCCAGTTCATCCACAGCCACTTATCTGGCCGTGAAATATCAATGAGAGGCAATTCCAAAGTCAGCCTGCCCTGGAGGGAACATGCTCTGACCAGGTGCAAGGTTGATAAACTGAGCCTTCTCCAAAACATGAGCCTGTGCCTTTCTGTGCCTTCTGTTTGAGTGGCACTCACGGAGGCAGTGCCCATGCTCCAACACCCCAGTGCACACATACCAGTAACCCCTACTGAACAGCGTCTGCATATGCTCCTCACTCATCCTGCCAACTCAGATGGGACTCATGGCAACAATACTAACATTCACAAACATTTATTGAGCACCGACTGTGTGTTGGGTGCTATCGTGAATGCTTTCATTTAATTCTTCCAACTATTATTATTCCACATTATCCCCACTGGATCTGGTTCAAGCCCAGCCAGTCTGACTGCAGAGCCTTAACTACTCTGCATATATTCAACTATTTATTTATTTATTTATTTATTTATTGAGACAGAGTCTCACCCTGTCATCCAGGCTGCAGTGCAGTGGCACGATCTTGGCTCACTGCAACCTCTGCCTCCTGGGTTCAAGTGATTCTCCTGCCTCAGCCTCCCAAATAGCTGGGACTACAGGTGTGTGCCGCCACGCCTGGTTAATTTTTGTATTTTTGGTAGAGACAGGGTTTCACTATGTTTGCCAGTCTGGTCTCGAACACCTGACCTCAAGTGATCTACTTACCTTGGCCTCCAAAAGTCCTGGGATTACAGGTATGAGCTACTAAACCCAGCCTCAACTATTTCTGACATGCTGCTATGGTCTGAGTGTTTGCATCCCCCCAAAATCTGTATGTTGAAACCTAATTTTTAATGCAATAGTATTGAAGAGTGGGGCCTTTGGGAGGAGATAAGGTAATGAGGGCTTTGACTTCATGAATGGGATTAGCACCCTTATAAAACAGGCCTGAGGGAGCTCGTTAGCCCCTTTTTGCTCTTCTGCCATGTGAGGACACAGAAGCTGCCATCTATGAGGAACAGGGGAACAGGCCTTCATCAGACAGCAGATCTGTCGATGCTTTGATCTTGGGCTTTCTAACCCCAGAAACTATGAGCAATACATTTCTGTGGTTTATAGATTACCCAGTCTAAAGTATTTTGTTATTGTAGCCCAAATGGGCCAAAGTGCATGACTCCTAAATTCAGGTATGTAAAATTAGTAGTGAGTAAAACAGATGCGCCTCTGTCATTATGAAGCTAACACTCTGGAGTGGGGGTGGTGGGCATCAGTCATCCACCCAAATACTCAATCGCACATGACGATTGGCTGCAGAAGAGAGGTGAAGGGAGCTATGAGAACGTGTGATGGGAACCATGTAGGTTCAGGGAGACCTTCACCAGGAAGTCATTTTCAACATGAAGGCTGAGTGGACATTAACTAGTGTGGGGGATTTCATTTTTACGCTGAAGAAGGTGGGTGTAGTGCAGAGGGAGACCAGGATGGTGCAGGGGGAAGGCACATGCCTCTAGGGCAGGAAGGGTGAGAGTGAGAGATAACAGGCAGCCTCAGAGTTAGCAAGAGGAATAGGGCAGCTGAGAAACATCTCATCCCAACCTGCCCAAACAGGATGGTGGAATTAAGCAGCATAACTGCAGCATCTTGGGACAGAGGCCCGTTTATTTGGGATGTGATGGGAAGACAGGGCTAATATCCTGTCCTTCCAGTGTCCACTCCTGAGCTTAGGGAAGCTACTTTCAAGATCAGGCTTCCTTCCTCTGAGATGAAGGTGGCTGCTTTTGGACCACGGCTAAATTACTTTTTGGCACCTGACTTCAGGAATTTGTTAATTTAGGGAGTCTAGAATTCAGGCAGGTCTCAAAGTGTTCCCCAGCCAAGTATGATGTGCATCCCAGCGGGCTCTGGTTGTGACTGGAACCCTGAAAGATAAAAGTCTTTTATCTTTCCTCCCTTTTCCTTCTGTTAGAAGCAGGGTCTTCTTATCATTGGTCTATTTGTGTTGAGGTTGCTCATTTCTTGTTTTCGTTATGTTAATTAGGACCAATGCAAGTGTCATGAACTAAATGAGGATTTATCATATGGATGTTGGGATGTTTTCTGAAATCCAAAGAGACCCATGAGCCTTAGAAACAAACAGACCCAGGTGGTGGAGCATAAAGCAGGATCCCCCGTCTGGAGCTGGCAGGGGACACAGGGACTCTGCTTTATTCCTTCAGTCATGGGTAGACTAGAGATTGCTTAGAGAAGAGCTGCTCCTGCCCAGGAAGCAGAAAAGAGCCCAATGTGCAAGAGGAAGAGGATGTTCTACTTCTTGCCATTAAACATAGAAACTGTCCCCCCTAATAAAATATGGTCCAGCGAATGTCTAGACTTGGCCAATCAGACCAACCATCTCTGCCATGTCAAGAGAATTAAGTGCAGGGGTGTAAAGGGGAGGTGGAGTGTGGCTAGATGAATCCCCTTCTGAGCTGAGCTGAAAATGTGAGGCAAAGGGAGACAACTTCCTCTTAATACCGATCAATCGAGTTGAGTCTTAAGATGGCACCTAAATAAGCAGGCCACTCATAAATCCTACGTCCTGGCCTATGTCCAGATCGCATTTCATTTAAAGTATTCCCTTGCTCTTGAAGTCAGATGTGGGCACTGGCTCCTCATTGGTCCATCTCATCCAACATGGCTACATTAAAAGGGGAGGCTTATTTCCTATTGGCTCACACAGTCCCAATATTGCTTTAGGAGAAGTGACAGCTTACTGCTCATGGGTCCAGCTGCATTTATCTTAGTACATCAAAATATAGCAATGCCAGAAATGAACATGCTTTCATATTGGCATTTGGCATTGTAGGGAAAGTTACTTTAGCTTTCTTATCCCAGCTCTTGGAGCATATGGACAAACCCAGTACTCACTTTTCTCTTTTTGTATTCCATGGCAAGATAATCATGAACAGAATTTTAAGAAAATAACCTAAAGTTATGCACTTTAGGTTCTAGGTCCAAAACACAGCTTAGAGTTGGAAAGCAGCCCATTCCTTCTGCCTCTGCATGGAACCTACCTAGACCCTCCCCAGCAAGGTCTGGATCCTAGCATGAGGGTTGGGAGCTCTTCTTTAGATGCTCCATCTCAGCTCTTGGGGAGGTAATGGCTGATCCTTATTTGTGCTATTTCTGCTTTTTTGTTTTGTTTTGTTTTTGAGATGGAGACTCACTCTGTCCCCGGGCTGGAGTGCAATGGTGCAATCTCAGCTCACTGCAACCTCCGACTCCCACGTTCAAGCGATTCTCCTGCCTCAGCCTCCTGAGTAGCTGGGATTACAGGTGTGCGCCACCACATGTGGCTAATTTTTGCATTTTTAGTAGAGACAGGGCTTTCACCATTTTGGTCAGGCTGGTCTTGAACTCCTGACATCGTGATCTGCCTGCCTCAGCCTCCCAAAGTGCTGGGGTTATAGGCATGAGCCACTGCTCCCGGCTCCTGTGTTCTTTAGAGTTCTTTTTTTACTTATACCTTACTAATAGTGTTATGCTTTTTACTTATCCTTAACTAATCCTGTTATAGTTAGTAATTTTCATATTAAGCTTTCTCTGTTCAAGTTTCTGCATGTTTTTTCCTCTCCTGATTGGACCTAGACTAACATACTGAGCTTGAAGAGTTATGGTTATGTCAAAGAATGGAAATACTAAATAAATGCCCCAGTCTCCTTACTTTCTGGGGATGGGATAACTCTGGGTACATGTCTGCTTTGATCACTGAGTTTCCTTAGTGGAATGAGGCTTTGTTGCCCACTGAAATAACTGGCACAATAATGCACCTGCTCTCTTTTCCCCACTTCTCTGCCAGTGTTTCCTTCATCTGCCAGACAAACCACCTGCATTCACATACCTTTCTGTGGGTCTGCTTCTAGGGAAGCCTGTTGGCTCACACACTCCCAATGCTGCTTACTGCTCATTGGTCCAGCTGCATTTATCAAAATATAGCATTGCTAGAAATGAACACATTTTCATATCAGCATTTGCCATTGTAGGTAATATCGCTTTAGCTTTCCTTTTTTTTTGAGACAAAGTCTCACTCCATCACCCCAGCTGGAGTATAGTGGTGCAATCTTGGCTCACTGCAACCTATGCCTCTTAGATCAAGTGATTCTCATGCCTCAGCCTCCCGAGTAGCTAGGACTACAGGTGTGTGCCACCATGCCCAGCTAATTTTTGTATTTTTTTTTTAGTAGAGACAGAATTTCACTGTGTTGGCCAGGCTGGTCATGAACGCTTGATCTCAAGTGATTTGCCTGCCATAGCCTCCCAAAGTGCTGGAATTACAGGAGTGAGCCACCACGCTCAGCCTACTTTAGCTTTCTTATCCCAGCTCTTGAAACACATGAACAACCAAGGCTTATCCAAGGTCACACAGGGAGTCAAGTTCTGCTTTGTAGGCTAGTCTCCAGCACTGCACTGCTTAGCCCCAGCATTCTTAGCACATCCTGCTCCCAGTAGGCTTTATACATGAATTCATGGTTACTTCTCAGCTAATTCTCAAGCTTCTAGATTTCTACCTGGTCCATACTGTGTTGGAGATGCCAGTTACCACCAGGAAGGCACATAACCTTCCAAAAGTAGCCTCTTCTACTCAAGCCCCTGCTCACTGGCAGAGGGTCTTAGTGCCCTGTGTGTAATTACGTGGAGATCTTTCACTGAGATTTCTCTATATGCCAGACACTTTGTTAAGCATTTACTTGCATTGCCTCATGCAGTTTGCATAGCTCTCCTATGCAGTAGGTCTTGGTTATGTAATTCCATGATTCTAAGACATACATTTATTAACTTTTTGGGAGATGGGGGACACTATCCCATTAAATACGTACATCAATTGTAAGACACATCTTAATTTTAAAATGCTACAAGGTGAAAAGATACAGGATTATCTTCACTTAACAATAGGTCTTGAAGACTCAAAGAAGTTAAATAGTGTGCCCAAGCTCACCCAGTTAATAACAAATGGCAGAGTTAGCATTCAAACCCAGGTCTCGTTGATCCTAAAACGCATAGTAATGAAAGATGACCTAAAACTTGTGAGACATAAAGGAGAGTTCTTTCACCTCTCCTTCCTCTCCTTCTCCCTCTCCCTCGACCACAGCTGGTTGGCCCTGTATACTCGATCTCCAGCTGCTGCAAGCATTGTCTTTCTCCCAGGAATAAAGTATTCCTGCTCAGGGAGAATGAACCTGCCTGGCCTGCTGAGCTGGAAACTGAGGAGGCTCAGAGCTCTGAACAAGCTGAAGTGTGCGGGAGCAGACACTGAATGGAAGGAGGCAGCTTGAGCAGGGACCAATGGGCAAAGCTGCCAAGAAGGTGAGATGGAGAAGTACCCCCTCTAGGAGTCCTCTCTCTCTTTCCTCTGAGAGGATTCTAGAACATTCTCCTGAATAAAAATAACATTTGCCAGGCTTGGTGGCTCACGCCTGTCATCCCAGCACTTTGGGAGGCGGAGGTGGGCAGATCACCTGAGGTCAGCAGTTTGAGACCATCCTGGCCAACATGGTGAAACCCGGTCTCTACTAAAAATACAAATATTAGCTGGGCATGGTGGTGCACACCTGTAATCCTAGCTACTTGGAAGCTGAGGCAGGAGAATAGCTTGAACCTGGGAGGCAGAGGTTGCAGTGAGCTGAGATCATGCCATTGCACTCCATCCTGGGCTACAGAATGAGACTCCGTCTCAATAAAATAAAATAAAATAAAACAATAAAATAAATAAAATTTATGTGCCACAAACATGCTAAGCCTTTACCTGCATAATGTCCTATCACGCTCATGACAACACTATGGTAGGTTCTAGTCTCACCCCACTGTAGAGTGGAGGACCCAGGCTCACTTGGCCTCACAGCTGGAAAGCGTCGGAGCCGCCTCTGCATCTAGGAGGCCTCTGTCCAGAGCTGTGCTTCTCATTTCTGCATACCCTTACTTTGGGAAAGAAACCAACCCCACATCACTTTTTTATTCACCCCAGTTTGTGTGAGTCTCTCATCCTTGGCATTAAGTAATCCCGACTACAACAAACGTTTCCACAAAGGATTTTGTTTTCCCCTCTGGGTTTATCCTATTTGACTATGGTATCAGTGACAACATCTGCTTTGTATTTTCACAGAATCTTTTTCAAAGCGTATACTCGAAGCGTGACTGAGTGTTTGGTTTGTGGGCTGAGTGAATATGTTTTATTTCTCTGATAATCCGTATCTCTTGGGCACGTGGTGACTCTGAATCGTCCTGATTGTTTGATTCATCTGAGAGATTCATGCCTCAAGACTGGCTTCTCACCACCCCTTCTCCTTCTCATGTGATGGATGAATCCATTTGTATGGGGTTTTATGCTTTTACATAATTTATTTACTAATTCATGTGCTCCTTCAGCAACTGAACATTTACTGAGTGCCTCCTTTTTTTCCTACACGTTGTGCTGGCGACCAGAGAGCTGAGACAACAATGTCTCTGGCTTCAAGGAGCTAACAGAATGTGGTGTGGGGAGGGTGGTGGGAAGGAAGGTCACTGGTGACCCCACAGCATTCCAAGAGCTATGATAGAGGCAAGAACAGAAGTGACGAGCCTTCAGAAGAGCAGCTTGTACATGAGTCTGGGGGGTCTAGCGAGGCTTCCAAGTGAGCTGACCTCAGTGCTGAAGGACAGGTGGGTGTTAGCTACATAGGGGAAGGGTGGGGAAGTGGGGGAGCATTTGAAGCAGAGACAATAGTAGCAAGTATCAAAGTCAGGAGAAAGGAGAACTGCAAGTCACCTGATGTTTCAAAAGCATAGGATGAGTGGACTTAGGGCAGAATGACCAGGAGATTGTACCTGTGAGGGCTTCGGGGGACAGACTGAGAAGCAACCTTACTAACACTCTGGATGGTTGCTGCCGAGCAGTAGGGTGGGTGGGGTGGAGGGGCAGTTTCCCGTCAGAAAATTCAGCTGGGAGACAGCACTCTCATTCAGGAGGGCTGTGGCAGTGGGGATGGTGAAGAGAAAACAGATTTGAGACACACGTGGGAGGTGGAATTGGCTGAACTTGATTGGAGCAGTGTTGAAGGAGAGGGAGGTGTTCTTCATTCTTAGGTCACTGGTGCAGGTGATCGTGTGGGGGCGACATTGTTTATTGAGATGGTGAGGAAGAGGATGGCACAGCCATGGGGGTGGGGGCTGGGTTGGGGAGGATGAGTTCAGATGTGAATATGCTGAAATAGATGTGTCTGTGGGATATTTAGGGGAATGTTGGTTATTTGGGGGTAGAACTTGAGAGAGAGGTAAGAAGCAGAGACACCAATGATCAGACAGCATCAGCAACCTACAACTGCCTTGGGAGTGAAATATGATGATGATGTAAGGAAAACTCTTTTGCTTATCTTAGGCATTTTGGATTTTTTTTTTTCTAACAAGTTTTTTATTTGGAAACTTCCGCTATTTGTGTCTGGGGTGTGTAGTCAAATAGCAATGTTGGTGTACCCAACATCAATAGTTTCCCTGGAAAGATACATCTTCCTGCACTTTTGGATGTGATATGTCAGAGCTGATGTCGAGGATTTTGCTTCCTTGCAGTTTATTGATACATTCTTTGCATTTGGTATCCATAGTCCTCTGGCCATCACCAAGTCAACAGGATTCTAATATTCTTTTCCCTGATCCAACCAAAGCTCTTTGTAAATTGGACTCAGCAGGAGTAAGTCCAGTGACCTCATAAATAGTGGAAATGATTGCAAATCAGAATTCATATATGTTCCCAACTCAGTGGGTATCCTTCTCCCCCACAAAGGAAGTAATCATCGCTTTCAAATTTCTGTTTGCCCTTTTACTCAGCTATGTTGGAAGAAAATATATAGAGAGATTTTGCTCCATAAGCCTGAAAGGTCCACTTCTCCCAACCTGAAAAAATAAAAGTCCTGTGTCTAGCCCTGTGTAGTCAGGTGGTCCCATCTGGGGAATACAGGGCTGGCTAGGGGCTCACAGAAATATGCTTCCAAGGCACTTGGGAAAATATTTCATACTCAAAAAAACACTTAAAAAATTTATGGCAGGACTTCTCTCCATCAGCATCTGTGTTTTCCCCTCCTTCCCTGACACCCTACATTTCCCTGGCCTGTAGGACCATGTGACTCATGGCTGATGAACATGGGCAGAAGTGACTGTGCCCCTTCTGGACTTGGCCTCTCAAGAGACCCTCCATGTTCTTTCTCCCTCGTTTTCTGGCCTTTTCGGTGATCCAGTGGAGGACTCTGAGTCCCTAAGAGATGATGGAGCACCTAGATGAAAGGAGATTGAGTCCCTGAATGACTGCATGGAGCAGAGTCCCACCCACAGACCTGCACTGAACACTATCATGAAAGAGAAATAAACCTACCTGGCATTTAAACACTGAGATTTTGGAGCTGTCTGTTGTGGGAGTTAGGTTATCCTTTCCAATACATATTTCTTTGCTGAGTACGTTTTAAGACCCGTGATGGGTTTGAATGGAAAAGGCTTCTTTTCCTCCCCTGCTTCTATCCCTTTCCCTCCCCTGCTTCTATCCCTTTCCCCACCCCCTGCTTTTTCCTACAGAGAAATATATGAATCCAGTAACTTTAGTTCTGATGCATCAAGGGTATCTAAGATAGAGTGGGGGCAATAGATTGCTTGGGAGAGTCTTGGATTCTCATCCTGCCTGTTGCTTTTACTAGCTGATGAACCACTTAATTTTGCCCAATCTCACTTTCCTCACTTGTACAGTGGGGGCATATATGAATAAGAGGGGTTGCTGTGAAAATAGAGGAGATCATGTACATGAAAACACAGTTTTATAAACTATGAAGTTCTATATGCCTGTGGGTGACTATCAGGGAAGTAGGAGGATGTTACAGGTTTCCTGAGTGATGTCTTTACCCTCTCTGTTCTCTCACCTTAAATCTGCAACTCTGGGAATCCATTTTTTTTAAGTGGAAGCTCTAACATTATGCTCCAAATTCTATTATGTTGCACTGGTGGAAATATTCCTTGGGTAGCATTTATAGAAAGTGAAGTTAATTTTGTCCCTTCTCAGTGCTTTTTTCTGTTTCCTTTAGTCGTTACTAGATTTATGGAGGAATTCATAGCACACTTAATAAGTCAATTAAATTTCATTTAGTTTACTAAAAATCTCTATTCTAAAAACTCCCAAGAAACAAAACTGCATCTATTCACACAAATTGTAACACTCGTTATCTGAATAAACAATTTCTTTTTATGTTTTATTGTTTTTATGTCCTAAAAGGACAGAGAGAGTCACCAGTCTTGGAATTTCCATAATTTAAGAGCAATCATTTGCTTTTTCTAATTTATCCTAATGAGCTCACATTTTTTTCTTTATCAGACTCATTTTCTCCGGCAAAAGGTCATCATGGGCAATCATCCATGTCTGCTGGGTATAAATTGTTTTCATAACAATTTTCATTTGCCTTGGAAAATGCGCCAGGCTGAAAACATGGCCACTTTGTATCTGTGACAGTGCACATCACATTTCCCCCATTTGCTTTGGTATATCAACCTTCCAAAGAATAATAAACTGTGGAATTAGTAATGCTAGCTGATCATGTGGACTAAGGACTCCTTCCCTCCCTGATGGTCTCGTCACAGACCCTGGCTTCCAGTACTGTGTGACTGTCTTGCCTCCTCTTTCTGACTCCTCCATGGCTCCAGGTTCCATGACTGCTTCTCTTCCACCTCATTGGTGAACTTTCTGGCTGCCTTTGCCTTGGACTTGGACATGAATTCCTCTTTCCCCTGTGTCCTATGGCTGAAGGCCGGGCAGGCCCACTCTCACGCCCAGCTTCAACTCTTAAGGATCCTGGGCCAAGCCTGGGACCCTGTGATCATCAGAGGATGAGAAGGGTTCAAAAAGCATCACATTTAATATTTTATCTTAATTTTCCAAATGTTCAAATATGTATTCTGTTGATCGATTCATTCATTCAACAAATGTGATTAAGCCCTACTCTGTCTCAGTGACTGAGCATAGAGGTAAGAGAGAACATATTCAGTTCAGTAGTGAGGATGGACAACTGAACAAGAAATTATATTGCCATTGTAAAAAGTGCAGAGATAGCCAGGGAGCAGGTGTCGGGTGAAAGTTCCTACTCGGGTTCAAGTCAACCAAACAGGACATTCTAAAAAAGGAGCTAGACCAGCATGGTCCAATAGGAATATAATGCTAGCCACAAATGAAATTTGAAAAGTTTAAAAAATAAAATTAAAAAAATTATACAGTAAAATGATCTTTTGGTGTTCCATTCTATGAATTTTAACACATGTAATAAATACGTGTAACTATGACCACAGAGTACGGAACAGTTCCATCACCCCAAAACTTTTTCTCTGAACTACTCACATGGCATTCCGCCTTACTCCAACCCCTCATCTCTGGCAACACTCATCTGATTTCCACCACCACAGTTTGGTCTTCTTAAGAATGTCAAGTAAATGGAAGCGCACAGTGTGTAACCTTTTGCAATTGGCTTTCTTGACTCAGCATAATGTCTTTCAGATTCAACCATGCTGTTGAGTTTATCAACAGTTCGTTCCTTTTAACTGCGGAATGGTTTTCTGTGGTGTGGATGTACCACAGTTTGTTTATCCATTTACACAGTGAAGGGCATATAAGTTGTTTTCAGCTTTTGGCTAGCACAGAAAAAGCTGCTCTGAACATTTGGGTACAGGTTTTTGTGTCAACATAAGTTTTCATTTCTCTAGGGTAAATGCCCAAGAATAGCGTTGCTGGTATAGATGGTCTGTGTGTATTTAACTTCTTAAGAAACTATCCAACCTCTTTCCATAATGGTTGGGTCATTTCACATTCCCAGCAGAAATGTATGAGCGTTCCAAATGCTCCTCATCCTCAGCAGCGCCTGGGATTGTTCATGTGTTTTATTTGAGCCATTCTACAGGCATGAAGTGTTATCTTGTCATGACTTTATTTTGCATATCCCCTAGTGACTATTGATGTTGAACATCTTATATGTTTACTTGACTGCTCTTCTCCTCTTTGGAAGTATCCTTTCAGGTCCTTTACCTATTTCTTGTTACTGTGTTTTGAGAGTTCTTTATGCATTCTGGATACAAATCCTAGGTCAGACATGTGGTACATGTGGTTTGAAAATATTTTCCTGTCTATATCTTGCCTCTTAATGATCTTCTTAGTGTCTCTGGCGAGCAAAAGTTTTAATTTTTTGAAGTCCAATTTATCAACTTTTTCTTTTGTGGGTCATGATATTTTGTGTCATTTCTAAGAGCTCCACATACTTAAAATTTTCCAGTAGCCATTTTTTAAAAGTAAAAAAGGGAAAATTAATTTTATTAATCTATTTTAACCCAGTATTTCCAAAATACTGTGATTTTTAGCACATCATCATCTAAAAATTATTAGAGAGCTATGTATTTTATATTCTTCTTTTGTACTTACTCTTCGGAATCCATTGTGTATTTTGTACTATAAGCCATCTTGATTCCGACTGGCCACATTTCAAGTGCTCGATAGCCATGTGTGACTAGTGGTTACTGTGTTGGAGAATGCAGAGCTAGACCATGGGGAAAAATTTCAAAGGTGATGATTGACGACTCTTGAACTCCTCACCCACTTTAAGGGTACAAAAAGGAGAGGAGTCAAAGATCTAGGGAGGATTTGGGGAAATGATTTCTTCAGAGAAAGCTGTGCTATGGATGCAATCCCCATTTCCCTGGAGGGGTGGAACCTGCTACTTCTTAACCTTAAACCAAATGAAGGGACCACAAGGAGAGGTCCTCCTCGGGGAGAGGAGCTTTGGAAAGGGAGGCTGTTGTGCTGTGGGCCCCAAGGGGAGGGATGGGAGATACTTGCCTCTTGCCTGAAGCCTTGAGAAAGGGCTCTCTTGGGTCATGTGGAAAGCTTCACATATGTCCCCTCTAGTTGGAGGACATCTGAAAAACCTAAAGAGTACGGGAGTGACTGAGCAGCCTGTGGCAGCCTAGCAGAAATGACTGTGTTTGGAGGCCCTGCACTCCCATCTTTTGGGATAAAAAAGGCAAAAGAATGCAGGAGGGTTTTCTGAGAATATGCAAGAGAGAGAAAGCCAGTGTCAGGTCTTGTTCAGGAGAACCACCTGGAGAGGCAAAAGGACCTCAGCAGAGAGCAGCTGGAGGTGTCACCCAATGCTTTGCAACTGAGGAAAGGCAAATGACTGTCTTAAGCAGAGATACCGCTGCCCGAGTCAGGAGAACCGCAGGAAGAGGGGTGTCTTCAAAGCGCCCAGGAGAGAAAGGAAAGAAGTCAGCTTTAAACATCTGCTATGTTAGAGAATAGCAGTGCTGGATCTCCATGTACCAGGCAAAACAGAACATTCTGGATCCCTTACTTCATTCTCCTCTTTTCACTTTATCCCTGGAGAGGTCAGAAAGGTGGCTGGCAAATAGAAGAGGAGGAGGAGGGGCACAGGTGAAAAAAGAAAAGATCTACCGTGTCCCTCTTCGCTGACCGCAGGTTTCCTACCTGCAGCATCCTGTGGTGAGCGGAGTGGAAAAGCCTCAGTTTTAAATCTGACTTAAGAGTTTGATCATGAGGCAAGACAGGACATTGAAATTAATGACTTTAAGCGACGTAGGGACTTAGCGAATGTAAGACTGTTTGTCCTTCTCACCTGTAACTGCAAGGTCTCATATCTAGTCTCCTGCCTTTAGACTTCCATCACTCCCTCTGCTATCCAGCCTACTCACTGACTTTGGGTATATAGCCTCTTGAGTCTCAACCTTGGTTATGCCCCACTTCTCAAAATCCTGTCATCTGCAAACTTCTTAAGGTTCTCCATGGGATAGAAGAAGATGCTCCCTTTACTCAGTCCAAAGGTGTCACAGTAGTAATCATGGTGGGGTTTTTGATGGTGGTAATGGTGGGATAAGGTATGGCAGGGAGTGTACCTGTCTCAGAGGCTCCTAGGGCCCTTGCCCAGAAAGTACAGATAGAGTTTAGTTTGCTTGTAATGGGGAAAATCATACATTCTCAAGTAAAATTGATCCATTGGAAATGTTGAAATATCATTAGATTGTCTTTGAGTAAAAGTAGTCTGTCAACCAATCATCAAATGTATTTGATGGAAAATATAAGAGATTAGATTGGGTGATTTATTAATTCTAGAAATATTGTTTGAAAACCCATGCTAGGGAGCTAGAAATACAACATATTAGTGACAGTCTCTGCCTTCGTGGAGTTTAGTTTATTATATATAAGCAAGAACATATAGTGAAGTGGGATGGTTGTTATGGTAGAGGAAGTTCAAAGTGCTTTGGATGCTCACAGCAGAGACAGCGTTTAAAGCCTTACAATGTTGGGTTTCTAGCATTCTGGGATCACATCTAGAACCATACATATCCTTGGAAAGAAAATAAATATCAGAAGGCCCCAGGCCCCAAAAGGAATAACAGCAAAAGCATTATTTGGTATGAACATAATAAGGAAGATAAAGGAAAGAAAAGAGGGGAACTTTCTGATGATACACAGGGAAAACAGAATTACACTCCTCAATCATGGAAAAGAAAAAGAATCAAAGAATTATCATTGGCTTTTTAAATCACTTATTGAACCCCCAGGATGGGTATAAAACAGTCATATTTTCCAGATAATGGTTAAAAATAGGTGTTAGTTTGATGCAGCCCTTATGTGGTGGTGGTAGGAATGCACCTCTGAAATTTCCAATAGCTAGGAGTGGGTTGACCAGCAGTCCCCACGCTGAGTTCTCAAAGGCCAGAGCTGCTCCTCCCTGAGCTTGCCTCCTGGCCATGCTTCTGTAGGCTCTTCCCAGGGATCAGAGTGTGGCAGGGATACTAAGGCGGACTTGGTTCCTAGGAGACCTGGGGCTTCTTGTATGGGTAACTGTAGCTTGACACCTTTCTGACAGCCTGCCAGACTTTTCTTACAACTGCATGGCAGTCTAGAATGCTTCCACTAAGTCTTCCTTCCTTCTTTTTCTCCACTTGGGGTTAGACCTACATTCCAGCCACTCTGGCACCCTTCCATTTTCTTTTTTTTGTTTGTTTGCTTGAGACAGAGTCTCACTCTGTCGCACGATCTTGGCTCACTGCAACCTCTGCCTCCTGGGTTCAAGTGATTCTCCTGCCTCAGCCTCCCGAGTAGCTGGGACTACAGGCACGCGCCACCATGCCCAGCTAATCTTTTTTATTTTTAGTAGAGACAAGGTTTCACCATGTTGGCCAGGCTGGACTTGAACTCCTGATCTCAAGTGATCCCCGT